>BQNB010194531.1:0-11444 GCA_026074375.1 Tanacetum coccineum
CGTTAATGCTGTTAGGCATATGTTAATGCTGCCAGTTCAAGTTCCTGCTGTTGAGGGTGATTTTATAAATACTTCGATTAAGGGTTTTATTTACTTCTTTATTCAATTTCATTCATTCAAACACTCTTTAACCATAACCCCTAATTCAATTTTCATCTTTGATCATCAAAATCATCATTATGTCAAGCCCTAAGTTTGCTGAAATGCACAATGTGGTCGTGTTCTTAGAAAAACCTGTAGAAAGTGATGGGTTTGCAGAGATAATTAATTTCTTGAAAGCAAGTTCTGTTCATTATGCTTTAACAGTCAATCCAATTATCTACACATCCTGTATTAAACAATTTTGGGCAACTGCCAAGGTACAGACAGTTAATGGAGTGCGTCAGTTACAAGCCCTTTCACTTAGATGATGCAGAAGGTACTGATTGTCTTCTAACTGCTACTATTTTTGAAGAACTGGCACGTATGGGGTATGAAAAGCCTTCTCAAAAGCTTACTTTTTATAAAGCCCTTTTCTCTCTACAGTGGAAGTATTTCATTCACACTATTACACAATGTCTAAGTGCTAAATCCACTACATGGAATGAGTTCAGTTGTTCAATGGCTTCTTTAATCATATGCATGGCAACAAATCAGAAGTTTAATCTGTCTAAGTACATTTTTGATGCTATGGTGAAACACTTAGATGGATGGGTCAAATTCTTGATGTATCTACGTTTTCTACAAGTTTTCATTAATCAACAACTTGGAGATATGTCAACTCATAAGAAGATTTTTGTTAATCCCTTTCACACAAAGAAAGTTTTTGCTAATATGAAGAGAGCTGGAAATGATTTTTCTAGGAGAATAACACCCTTATTTGATACTATTATGGTTCAAGTTTCTAAAGAAGTGGGTGAGGATTCAGATCATCCAACTGATTCCACTCAAATACCCATTCTTAATCAACCATCTACATCCTCTAAACCCAAGAAGAAATAACCATCTAAGAAGACTCAGAGACAGGAGGCAGAGGTTTCTCAAGATGAGACAGAGCATGAGGAGAGTGTACCCACACCTTCTAATGATCCACAACCTAGTAGTGAGGATAGCATGCAACTAACTGATTTGATGGTTTTATGTACCAAATTGCAAACACAGGTTCTTGATTTAGAAAAAGCAAAGGATGCTCAAGCAAAAGAGATTGCTGCTTTGAAGAAGAGGATCCAGAGGTTAGAAAGGAAGAAAATGTTAAGACCTACAGGTTTGAAAAGACTCAAGAAAGTTGGTATGTCTAGGAGAGTTGAGTCCTCTGAAGATCAGGAGAGTTTGGGTGCTCTTGAAGATGCATCCAAACAGGGGAGGAGTATTGCAGATCTTAATAAGGATGATGATGTAACTTCAGTTGATGAAACTCAAGAAAGACAGGGTGATGAATTGATGTTTAATACTGGAGTTTTGGATACTGATAAGATGCATGTGGATGCAAAAGTTGATGAGAAAGATGAACAGAGTACTAAGCTTGATGATAGTACTGCTGGTGAAGCAGTTACTACTGCTAGTGTTGAAGATAGTGCTGCTCTTACAACTATTGAGGAAATCACTTTGGCTCAGACACTTATTCAGATCAAAGCAGCTAAGCCTAAAGTTGTTACTACTGCTGCTACAACAACAACAACTACAAGACCCAAGGCTAAAGGGGTAGTAGTACAGGAGCCAAGTAAGTTCAGAGTTCCACAAGAGGCATAACCTTCAATTTCTAAAGACAAAGGAAAAGGTATTATGATTGAGACAAAAGTTCCTTTAAAAAGAAAAGATCAAATTGCTCTTGATGAACAAATTACAAGAGATTTTTAAGCTAAGTTGGATACTGAATTAATAGAAGAACAAAAGCTAGCAAGGAAACAAGAAGAAGAAGCTAATATAGCATTGATTGAGTCATGGGAAAATACAGAAGCTATGATGGAGGCTGATAGATTGCTGGCTGAATGACTCCAATCAAAAGAAAGAGAGGAGTTGACAGATGAGGAAAAAGGAAAACTATTTATGGAACTAATGGAGAAAAGAAGAAAACATTTTGCTGCACTCAAAGCACAAGAAAAGAGAAACAAACCTCCTACCAAGGCACAAAAGAGAACTCAAATGTCTACCTATCTTAAGCACATGGGTGGATACACATACAAACAGCTAAAGGGAAAGAGTTTTGATGAAATTCAAAAGCTGTTTGACAAGGAAATGAAGAGGGTAAATACCTTTGTGGCTATGGGTTCTGAGGTACCGAAAAGCAATGAAAAGAAGGTAGAGGAAGAGACAGCTAAAGGCAGCAGAAAGAAGATGCTTGGAAGGAAAAGAGGAGGGAAAGAACAACAACAAGAATCCTCAAAGAAACAAAGAATAGAGGAAGACAAAGAGTCAGATGAAGTTGAAGAAGTTAAAGAAGATGATGAAGCTGAGCTGAAGAAGCATTTGATAATTAAAAAGGATGAAGATATAGCTATTGATGCTATACCACTTGCTACTAAACCACATGTGATTATTGATTACAAGCTTCATAAAGAAGGTATGATGGTACATTATCAGTTGATAAGAACAGATAGAAGCTCAAAGAGATATTCTTCAATGATTGAACCAGACATTAGAAGTAAAGTATGGAGAGATTTGCAAGGTTATACAGTGATTGTTTAGAAATTGTATGATTCATGTGGAGTACACTTTGTCAGGTTTAGAAATGTGCACATCTTCATGTTGGTTGAAAAGAGATATCACCTCACACCAATAACAATCACCAATATACTAAACAAGAAACTTTAAACTGATTATTTTAATAAGATGTGCTATCAACTGCTCAAGCTTATGGTAAAGCAACAAAAAGGTCAATGAAAGGTTTGAATGCATCTTCCTAAGTATGATGAAGACTTTTAAAGAAGAAACTTGAAGATTCAGAAGATGAACATCAAGTTTAGGGGATGATTGTTAGGACTTAAAAGACTTTAAGGATTCTTAGAAGTTACTACTGCTCAGGTACATAATGGAAATTATGATAAGTAGTTAGTACTGGTAGTATAATGTTACCATTGCTAGTATAATTTAGTACTGATAGCATAAAGTTACTGCTGTTAGTTAAAGTTAAGACTGCTCAGTGTTGAAGACTAAAATATAAGCTAAGTAGTTAGTGCTGCTAGTAGTAAATGTTAAAACCGCTAGTACAAGTTACTACTGTTAGTAGATATTAGTACTGCTAGTACTAATGTTACTACTGCTTATGTTTATTAGTGCTGTTGGTGAAAAGATTACAACTGTTGGATTACAACTGCTTGAAGACTTTCTACTGTCAAGAGGATAAAGACGAATTAAAGAGATAAAGATTGTTTGGTGAACAAGAATACTTGTGAAGATAAGTATTGAGATATTTATGTAAAAGATATACATAATGTATTTATTTAAAAGATTACTTTTATGTTTAGAAAAGATTAAGATATCTTAGGAATGTATTGTAAGTCGACTAGGACTCCTTAGTCTATAAAAGGAGGCTCTAGGGCATTAGTTGAGATATCAGTTTTGCATATAAGTTTTCATAGTTGTCAAGTCAATTCAGAAAAGCTTCAAGGTTGTAAACCCTAGTACTAAGTGAAGAGTACTCGTATTATTGATCTAATAATATTGGAGCGTTTGGTTATATCTTTGTTTGTTCAAGATTACTGTTTTATTCATAATACTTCTAGGTATTAAGGTGTAGATTATGCATACACTTTAGTATACATACAAAGTTTCTACAACAAGTTATTTTGGATTATCCAAGGTAATTTAACCTTAGACAACCTAAGGAATCGATCTAGGATTGAGATCAACATGAAATTTGTTCAAGCTTATAATAGTGTATTCGTCATGACTGAGCTATTGAGCGATCAAAAAGTTATAACATGCAGACTAGTGTGAGATTGAGTGTTATATCGTTTCCCTATTCGCGAGGTGCTCAGTTTTGAGATTTACTAGAGTAGGTAAAATTTAATTCTATAATTTCTAGTTTTATTTAGGAGATATCTTTTTAAGTTTAAATATGGAGTTTACTTGAGGACAAGTAAAAGTCAGGTGAGGGATATTTGATAACTTCAAATAAGTACATGTTTTTATTATCAATATCCCACTATTATTGCTCATTTTTATAGTATTTTTATGATATTTAGTATTGAATTGTAATTAAATTACATATAAGTATTAATCTGAAGCTATAAAGCATTTGTCGTGGAAAAGACGAGAAAAGAAGATAAAATAAGGAAAATATGCATCAATTGTATACGCAGTCTGGGATTCCTATGTATACGGCATATACGTGTTATTACCTTGTGGTTTTATTCAAGTTTGAAAGAGTATACATGTATAAGCATCCATATTATACGTCGTATACAATGAAGAAATGAAGCCGAAAGTTAAAATCAAGTTTGCGTGATGTCTCTAAAAGGTGTAGTAGTATTTTAGCCATAACTTCTTCATACGACCTCCTTTTTAGGCGATTCAAGTTGGCATTGAAAGAGAAAAGAGAAATATACAACTTTCGTATTTTGAGTTAATTCTACATCAGATGTATACACGGTACGGTGTATACGAATTCATGTGTATACAATATACCTCGTATCATCGACAGGCTGGGCCTTTTCTTATAAATATTGGCCTAAACTCGACCTAAAACACATTCGACCATCACCAGTCAATTTTGGATGATTTCCAGGGCTTCCCATACCATTTTCAAGCTGCCAACAACAAGAGTTGGCTTCATTCATCATAAAAAATTGTTTACTTCCGTTTGATTGTTATCATACTTTAACTGTATATAATCTTTCGAATTCGATCAACGTGTGTTATGGAAGGCTAAGAACTTATGTGCTCGCCTGGTGATGACTCTTATATTAATGACATGATTTTTTACGTTTAATTAGCTTTGTTTTGGATAATTTATATGCATGTTATAGACGTACGCCCTTGAGTTCATCATGGCTACGTGTTGAGAATAGTTTATTAGTAAGTTAAATACTGAAAATTAAAGTACTTGAATCACTAATATATTGACCGATATTCCTTAGTGGTTGGGATATTGTTTATTGACCTAACGACGTTAAAAGTGCTAGAGGAAAGGGTTTAAGATTTAATGGACGGTAATTTGGCAACTTACTTAGTAATTATGTGTGTGGTGAACACATAAAAACAAGGTCATATAGGTTAGTTGAGGAACTTAATGCTTTGATAATAGTTAGATGTTACGCACATCCGTTGGGATAAATAGTTATAGGATGAGGTGTGTAGGGACTAACGACCTGAATTAGACTTACACTATGAACGACTCACCAAGATATTTCTAGTTGAACGTTGGACGTACATTTCATGTCATTCATTAATAGATGAATAGATAGTAAAGCAAAGTGTAGAACCGTAGAAGGGGTGTGAATACGGTTATTTTAATTTCTTCAAAGATTTCAAAACTTCAAGTCACAAATAACCAAGTGGTGTAATGATCTACTTGGAGATGAAGACAATAAGTAGATGGATATAGAGATCTACAGATTATAAAGTTGGCTCTTAAATGGGGGTTTATACCCATCCTGATGGTGGTGTGTTGGTTAATATTTTTTGATTCAAGTTTTAAATTTATATTTTGCCGACTAAAACAGAAAAACAACACTTTAACGGGCAGTTTCCCGATCGGTAGTAGTTTCGTGGTAAGTAGGTGTCGAACACTTGAAGCGAGTTAAATCTATCAATACAATAAAATAACTTGGTAACTAATCTATGCTAATTCTATCCTATTCTAATCCTATGTCAATCTTGTTCCTAATTCTCTCGGAAAAGGGTTTCCAGCCTAAGACTGGCACTTTTGGTTGGTGACTATAATCAATTCAAGGCACTTTAACCCACGCGAGCTAATTAACAAAGGATAAAAGAGCGGTCGAGCCTAATATATAAAAATTGTATTAACCATTAATAATCCGATTAGAATTTTGATTGTTTTATTAATGCAATGATTTCATCTCTCGAGGTCGCA
This sequence comes from Tanacetum coccineum, assembly GCA_026074375.1. Lineage (NCBI taxonomy): Eukaryota > Viridiplantae > Streptophyta > Magnoliopsida > Asterales > Asteraceae > Tanacetum > Tanacetum coccineum. Next base: position 6,014 of record BQNB010194531.1, read on the forward strand.
TATGCCATTCTTAATGAACTTAGGCTACATCATCCTAAGACCTAGACACATTACGTCTGTCACAATTAAAGCATATGCATAAAGCATCCTTATTTGCTGATTATAATCTATCTTAGGGATTAAAGCAATGGTGATCTTGTTAAACCCTAGCTTCACAGAGACTTACCACATAACTGCTTATGCAATTTATACACTAGTAGTCTACTTGTCTAACTATCAAATGTAAAACGATACTCGTACTACTTGTTGAATTATCTATCACCTGCTAGTCAACACATCAATAAACCATTGGCAATACCATTAACTAGATTAATCCCAAGCGTATCCTAGACACGTATCTTAGAAGGACAATATTTGTGATAACTAATATTCAAGATGTATAAATTTACTAAAAATGAAGAGCTATCCCAGACAATAGATCGTATCACAGAAACCAGTTGAATGATATGGTCGCAGTACAAAATCAACGTAAACAAGTTAAATTGATAAACATAAACATTCATACAACGATAAAATCAAGAAATCGAGAATAAATAAACAAATACCCACAACATTCAAAAGAAAAATCTATCAAATAAGCTAAACCCGAAGGTATTATCCTTAAACGTCATAATAAATACAAAAGTAATTATTTAGCCAAGGTAAACTAACCGAGTTAACGAATGATACCAAAAAGTGAACATTACTAAAAGTATAAACTGAATGTCTCCTATGGAATTGATAACGTTGCTCGACCTCTTCTGCTCTTTTTCTCCTTTGAAAATCGACTTTTATGGTTTAGGTATCGAGAATATGATTTAGCACACCTAAAACTCGTTTTTGAGTTTTCTATTTATAAGGTCTGGAAGTCGGTTCGATACGGCGTATCCAAGTATTGGATACGGCGTATTGGGGATTTCTTGGAGTAGGGACCACGCTTGATATCTTCCAGAATATTCACATACTATTTCTTGAATACGGCGTATTGAGTCTCTCTAGATACGACGTATTGAGCTTTATCCTTTGTGGTCTTTGGTGAGTGCAGGCACGGATACGCCGTATCTTCCTTGATGGATACGGCGTATTGGTCTTCAGAATAGTAATCTTCAAAATATCTTCATTTAAGCTCCAGAATGCGCGCCTTTTGCTAACTTTCACCAATTACTCCATAATTACTGCAATTCTTAAATATAAACGATTAAGTAACAATTCTTTGCAATAACTATACAAAATGGGTTAATAACATGGGATAAATGATGCTATAAAATAGACGTTATTTGATGTCATCAAATATCCCCCCACTTGAATCCTACTTGTCCTCAAGTAGCCTTTAGAAGTTTATAAAAATGTATCCCTAAGGATATTTTCCGTTAAAGCATTTATTTGATCTATTACAAGTACACAACCAAACACCTCACGAAATAGGAAGATGAAAACACTCAAATCACTCAACTAATCTATGTGGTAACATGTAACTAATTCGCTCAATTGGTCAGTCGTGACAAGTATTCTATCATAAGCTTGGCAAGGATACACATCTTCACTGCTAAAGCTAAGGAGTAACAAGTTTATAAAGGTAAATATGGGTTTTTTTTGTATGGAAAGGCTTACGGTTGTTCATTCTACAATCTTTCACCAGAAGTACCACTCCAACAAGGCAGCTGAAGCACACATACATGGCCGTAACGACGGAATAGACATGTGTGTTCGATTACATCCTCATTCAAATTTAACCAATGGTTAGGATGAAGAATGATATAGGGTAAGAACCTTCTAACTTTCACCAAAAGTCGTAAAACAACGAGGCAGCTAAGACATGCATACATGGCCGTAACGACGGAATAGACATGCACGCTCGAACAAGTCCTCATTCGCGTAAAACCAATGGCTAATCATCAGGTGAGAGGGAAGTAAATTGTTGTTAAATAAAAATCAAGAAACAAATAGATTAAGACTTAAGATACAAGTTGCCAGACAATTTTTTCCCCTATCGTTACCAAGATTAAAGACACAACTATTTACAACGTCTTGATCATTGATCAAAAACAACAACCTAAGTTGGCATTCCCGTAACGGTCAACTTCCCAATCATCCCAAAATTTTACATACTCTACAAGGCAAGTGGCAATATCTTCCACTTTGTACAATACTTTACATCGTTGGTTTTTAGATGTATCAATGAATAATTGATCCTTCGTGTAATTCCATCGGTAATTCTCTTTGTGAAACGATTATCTTCAAACTTCCAAACTTTCTTTCTTTTCTTTTTTTTGCTAACTAAACTTCAAATCTTGGTGTAGTTTCACCAGCTTTACGATCATAATAATTCTGGATAATTTCTTTGATAGTTCTTCGTTCTTTAGATTCACCATCAATTGTGATGGTAGTAAAATCACATGAGTTTTGACTACTAATATACATTCCCATTGGCAATGTGTAAATTTTCAACCGCACCAAAGATAGAAAATGACACAAGACTCGAGAAATACAAACTTTACACTTTAAGCAACTAGCGACTGTAAATTAAACTTTATCTAATAGGGTAGGTTAAGGTGTAAGGGTGTAACAAAACAAATAGTTGGTGTAATTCCTAAAGGATTGGCTCTACGAGTTGTTCTAGTGGATCTTCACTCTAAAGATGAGAATGGAAAAGGGTTTAAACGGGAGGTTAACTGACCGGTGTAGTTAGTTAATAAGCAACATGTAAAGGCGATTTGGGTGTAATCCTAAAATTTACCAATTTAAACAAGTTACTCCATATAAATCCATAGTACTTATCATTGCGGTCTCGAATAGATATACCAAGCCAAGTTCTAAAGTCTATAACATCACTGGTACACTCATATTTTGTGGAATTTAGGTAAACATTTGGAAACAGAAAGGCTAAATCCTCACAATATCTAACAAGGGTTATTGTGTGCGGGTTTTGTAACATGTAATTTCACAAAAGTATGCTTGAATTTTTTTTAAATTTAAGCATAATTTAAGCATTTTAGTGTGAAAATTAAGACAAGTAAACATTCTAATTCCATCCATCCACTTGAATTATACAACGTCCTCGTTGTATACATAAAACATTAAATACGGGAATTTAAAAAGAATTAGAATGAGAAACTCCACTGATAATTGCTCGGTAGATTCTCTAAGTTGCGTTTATGAGCAAGATTTCGTGTTGAACAGCCGCCTTGAAGTTTCAAGACTCCAACACTTCAAGATCTCCAGATATTTAATTTCTCCACTATTATTCGTCGATATTTCTTTCACGAGGTCCTGTATAAAATATAGGAAGAACATGTGTATTCCTATCTTGGTACCTACGGTTAATTTAAACCAAACTAAAAAAAATATGAGTCAGTTTTGGTGGATACGGCGTATCAGTGAATACGCCGTATACCAGATCTGACAATAATGTTTTTAAAGTGCAATAAAAAGTAAAGATTGATAACGTCCAAACAATCAATACGCCGTATGGTATGGAGTGGATACACCGTATTGATGTCTGGGAAGACAGGCTCGATAAAATTAAATAACAATCAGGTTGTCTCCCGGGAAGCACATTTGTTTACAGTGAAGTCTTTAAGTTAGACTTTTCTTCAGTTTCTCACTTGGTGCGCGTAACCATCCACCCTTTGTCCATCATCCGAAAGATTTCCTGGTAAGCTCGGCACACCTCTTCACTTGTAATTATAAGATCGTTGTATTCGTCTTCTTTTACAGCAACATATTCTTCTTCATCATTGAACGAATATTTGATCATCTTGTATCTTTTTATTTAGCAAATTGGTACCTCGCGAGTTTTGATACTACATAACTCATGTCCTTCTTCATGAATTTCGTTTTTATATTCCCCTTCATTATAATCGTGGTAGTAAATCTCATGGCTCTTCCATCTTTTCCAACAATCATTGCTTGATTCATCATCACTGATCAAGCCTTCCATGATAACTTTGTTCTTTAAGGCATTGTCTTTTAGTTCGCTATCTTCTAGAGCCTCGTACCATTCGTAATCTTGATAATGGAGTTGGTTTCCAATAATTTAAGTTCCTGGTAAGTTTCCTCCATTACAGTATCCATCATCCATCCTACTACATGTTGGCCATTCCGAACATCTAGTCTTATAGTTAAAAGGCATGCAAGTATGTTTAACTGGTGTGGGTTTGGTCCAAACTCCAGCGTTAGTCTATAGCTTCTCATTAACCCATGGTACGACCTTGTTCCATTCATAGAACCAATCATTCTTGTAATCTTCATAGGTCTTAAATCCCTCAATGTCATTAGTAAGTAAGTCTGGATCGATTTGCAAAAGATAGTTAAATTCTTTGAATGCCTTACACATAGGTGTTTCATAATCAAATAGATTAGTGTCAATCCTAAAGACTCCAGTAACTTCATCTATATCATCAGAAGATTCTTCATATGTGAGCTCAACCTCATTATCTCTTCTGATCTAGTAAATCCATAATGCTTTCATAGTATAATGATCCATTGTTTTGTAGTTGAAAAACTTCGATCCCAACCATTCAGTAAATGCAACATCAGACGGATCATATCCCATGTCATCATCAGCTTCATGCTCCGAATCATCATCCATATTTGAGTGACATGGGATGTTAGCAACTTCAACTTCATATGTGAATAAATCATCATCCATTCCGCTTAATCATCTGACTTCATTGTTGAAAACCTCAAGTGGTGTATCGCATGTGAGCGACACATCTTCGACCTTAACATTCTTAATTTTCTCGAACTCTCCTTTGATAACCTTTGTCATTCTTACTGAAAAATACCCAGAAAATTATCAGTAGAACCAGCGGAGAAAGGTATATAAAAAATTTGGGCTTTAAGTTCGAGAATGGAAAAGAACTTTATCAGATGATCGATATGCCGTATCCAATAGAAGTGGATACACCGTATTCAGCTATCGACCAGAACAATGTATTAAGAAAAACAATTAAATACGCAAACAATTAAACAAACAAACATACAAGCAAACAATTAAAGACAAATATTACATAATATACAAGAGTATACACTAATCTAAATTACACTAATCCTAAGGGTTAGATCTAATCTAATGTTAAAAACCAAAATATCAAATAAAAATCAAGATTAACTTTCACTCCCCGGCAGCGGCGCCAAAAACTTGATGTGTCGTTGTGTGGTGTATATTTTAGTGATTCAAGTTTTAAATTTATATTTTGCCGACTAAACCAAAAACAACACTTTAACGGGTAGTGTACCTGATCGGTAGAAGTTTCGTGGTAAGTAGGGCGTCGAACACTTGAAGTGAGGTTAAATCTATCAATTTAATTAATATCTTGGTTATCTAATCTATGTTAATTCTATCCTATTCTAAACCTATATCAATCCTAGTTCCTAATTCTAACGGGAAAAGGGGGTTTTCAGCCTGAGAGACTGGCACGGTTTGGTTGGTGACTATAATCAATTCAAG
>BQNB010194532.1:0-11444 GCA_026074375.1 Tanacetum coccineum
GTTATAAAAAAAATGAAAAGTTGGTTTGTGTGTGGTGTTAGCCAAGCCAGCCATAGGGCCTTGGTTTGTGTGTTTATATTTTTTTTTATGTTATAAGTTTAATTAAAGTATTGTGTAAAGTATAATTAAGAAAAGGTAAAGTTTAAAGGTAAAAACGCGAGTTTTAGCAAGAATTTACGTAAACGCGAAACACAACGGAAAATGAAAATGGTGTAAATTATAATCGTCGAGGAATATTATGAGATTATTAAATCACTTAAGATGCGAAGACTGAATAGATTTCTAATTACGGCTCACGCAAAGCTAAGAACGAGAAAATCTTACTAAAATCGGGTAAACGTAAAATTAATAACTCGCTTAAAAATGAAATTAGAAATAAAGCTCGGAGTAAATAGTGACCTTAAATACGGAATGTTACATAAACACAAGGTGTGTAATATATTCCGTATATATTACATAATGAAAAATGACCGAGTATATAATTCATACCGTGTATTATATAACAAGATACACAACCAAAAGAATAACTCGCAGCGTATATAATACACGACGTGTGTTACCTCTAAAAGGTGACAATTAAAATAAAATGGTCTAATTATATAATACTTTCCAAGTATTATATAAGAAAGATGATACAAATAAATGAAACTAAATAATTCGACACGCGCCCGGATATCCCCAAATGATTTAATAGAAAGTTTCTTTATAAAAATAAACGCACGTTTTAAAGTTCTGGACTAGATAAATTAAATTTCTAAAATGATAGTTTACGTTTGATTATTGGGTCTTGACGATTTAATAATTCTTAAGACAATTCAAGATAATAAATAAAGTAACATTTGTAAAAACTTTCTAAGTGTAGCAATTTATAAAAATCTCGGCATAACCTATTCGTTTATTTAACATTTTCCATATTAACAAAAGTTAATCATTTCCCACACAATTAAATCAATCCATGTTGCAAACATACTCATTTTTCAATCTATATCTAGCAAGACCAAATAATAACCGAAAAACAATCTAAAAACCAAACACACTCCTTACCGTTAATATAAATACAAAAACAAAAATAATAACAAAGTATTTATTTAACCGTTTAAACCACCATTTAGATCTGATTTTTATATTTATAAAATCTTAAGATATATTTAATAGTTTATTTTTATATAAACCAAACGCCCCTTATGGTTGTTACAAGGCCAACCAAACACACCCTACTCGGCTACTGAACCTATATCCAAACGCCCTAACTGCTGTTTAAACCTATATCTAAACGCCCCAACTACTGCTTAAACCTATATCCAAATGCCCCTGATGGCTGTTTACAGCCAACCAAACGCACCTAAATCCGCGTAAACCAAACACACCTAAATCTGTGTAAACTAAACGCACCTAAATCTGCTACTACATCAACCAAACACACCCTTGTCGGTTCTCTTGTTAACCCAAACGCACCCTATTCGAATATAACAAATCCAAACGCACCCTTAGCTGTTTTATAATAAACCCAACGTACCCTTTTCTTGTTATAAAACCCAACGCACCCTTTTCTTGGTGGCTTTAGTAAAAACCAACGCACCTTAGTTTGTGTAAAACGAAACCAAACGCACCCTTGTGGTGTTTTATGCTAAACCCAACCGCACCCTACTCGGTTGATATACAAACCAACGTACTCTATGTTGTGCAAATCAGGAACCTAACGCACCCTTTGGTGTGTCTCTGTAAAAACGAACGCACCCTTTGTATTTATGGAGGTGGCGTGGTGCGGTGGTGGTGTGGTTGCAGGTGATGATGTCGGCTGTGGAGGTGACGATGGTGGAGAAAGTTGCGGCGGCTGAGGTGTTTTTGGTGGTGCTCGGTGATGATGTGGTCGATGGGTGGATGGGGACGATGATGTGGTTATGAAGGTGGTGGCTGTGGAGGGTGTCGGCTGTGATGGCCGAAAAACTCTCGCCGGAGAAAGGGTGGCGCCGGAAAAGTTATAGAGATGAGTGTGTGTTTAGGTTATATAAAAAAATGAGGATGAAGTAACCCTAATAGTTATATATATATGTATTAAAAGTTATAAAGAAAAGTGACAAGTTCAAGATAGATGAGGGTTAGTGTGTAATTATTTTCACAGGGACCAAAAGTGTAACTTTTGTTAAATAATGGTTCGGGTCTCGTTTAGGCCACTTAACGGATGATTTAAATTACGAAACTTGCGCCACTGCGTTCCAAATTATTTTTCTTATGAAAATGAGTATATATATGACTATTATTTTATAAATCTTTTATAAAATTTATTTAAACTGTTTATTATTCATTTGTGTATCCCTGACAAACTTTGTCCGTAAAATAAACTTTAGATTAAATAATTGCGTTTTTAAATAAACGTTTTTGAATAACATGATAATTAATTTATTAAATACTTAATTTAATAAAAAGCGATAATTTAATATAATTAAATTATTTCCGTGTCGGTACGTGTTGTTATCGTTTTCAGGTCAAATAAGTTTGAAAAACAAATTTGTAAATGAGAGATATGTAATAATAATTATGATTTATTATTTAAATATGTTTCAAAAATTTACCGGCTATGCGGTAATCGTTTTTATGTGACCGTAAAAGGTCAAACGTCAAAAGTCAAGTCGGAAATCAAAAGTCAAAGGGTAAAATAGTCATTTACAGTTCCGAAAAATGCCGGTTGTTACAGTACCTACTTCTTAAAGGAATCTCGTCCCGAGATTCGATTTATGTTAATCGATTATGTGACCAAGAAAAAGATTTAAGATTTAATAAACCAGTTTTGAACATGACGTTGATATCTTTAGTCAGCCAAAATTTAATGTTTTGACACACTTGAACGGCCATCGATAATCGCAATATACCAAAAAGTTTGGCTTGGTTTATTGATCAGGATATTTAATCCCACAAAGATAGGTAATCTCCAAAAACAAAAATTAATTTGGTTCTTAATAAGACTGATATAAACGTGTTATAAAGAAAGTCTCTTAATAGTGACAACATAAAAGGAGAAAGTGTAGTCGCGTGGGTATGTCTATATAAAGCTTTAGATGTTCAACGACAGAGTCTAGTTTATGATATCTATAATGTTCGATGATTTACATCATACGAGGCTTATGGATGTAAGTAACTAACTTACTTGGCAGTACTAGGATGCATCGCGACCTAAGTCTTCCTACTAGTGACCCGAAATGAATAGTTTCGACTAGACGTTTCGTCGATAGGTGTTTATCTGGTTCAAAGGGGGTTGAATTACTTAATGAATAAAGTTTTACAAGCTGGGACCGCTCCAGGACCCAACAACAACAATCATGACAACAATAACTATAACAAACGGTGATAGGATGCAGAGAGTGAGGACATTTCGAGAAACAATATCCCCGGAATAAAGTTCAACAAATGGGAGGAGCTCGCAAGAGAGCTTATGCGATAGATGGCGGAATATGGTACTTAGTCGTTAGTTGAAGGATGAATCAACTCCATTAGTTCAAATGTGCCCAAGTCGGTTAGCTCCATAAACAGTTCATGATCATAAAGATTTGTACGGCAAAAGTACTAACTTAAGAATGTGATAAGGTAGTTCAAATAAGGCCTTAAGATTCTGTTGAGTGGTAAGACACGATTGTGTTTCCAGACCTTAACGGATTCTGGTGATTTTCGGGTTCGAGTTCATACTCGTGTCATATTGGATACCATTAAGCCCACTCATTTATAATTCATTATTTGCATAAAGAAGCGTCCCAATTTATGTAAATAATGAATTGATAAACTTATGGTTCGGTGATTTATAATTTATTTATTTAAATGAAGAGGCGTCCTAATCCTTTCAAATAAAGAGATTATAAATCATCCTACTTAATAATTTCTAATGCAACACGCGTACTCACAAAATCTTCAAAGTGGTGGATAACATGACGATGCAGTTGTTCTAATAAACATGGGACGAGTGTTCAAAACTCTCCTTTGGAGACAGAGACTAAAACAATCAGGGGAGATCGACATAATGTTCAAAATAGTTGACGAATACACGGTTAAAGTAATTAATACGAAGGTCTTATGAACGAGTTAACATAGCAATTATCGTATCAATCCTCCTATTACAAGTCCCGCCCATACAAGACTTATGATACCTAGATTCACACATAATTCCATGTAAACAAAACTGTGACGGGTTCCGTGTAAACGATATTGTATAAAGCTATGAATAAAATGATACTCTTGGAGACCATTGTTTAATTTACAATGTCTGAGAACGAAGTGAGACCATTGTGCAACTCACAATGTCTAAGAAGTAAAATGAGACCATTGTATAACTCACAATGTCTGAGGTGTAAATGAGATCATTGTGCAACTCACAATGTCTTAGAAAATGTTTTGGTATTTATATAAATAACTCTTATATAAATAATTGTACGATATACGTAAAGGGATGTAAGCATATATATATTATACATATGTATGTCATGTAAGCACTTAATGTAACAAGTAATGTAAGCAAGTAAGCAAGTAGTGTGTATTCACTTTAAAAATATTTGATGTGATGCAATGTTTGTAAAAACGGTTATATTCTAGGGTAAAATATGCAACCTAGTTCTCTATAACCAGTGCTCTGATACCAATCTGTAACACCCCTAAAAATGTGTCGCAGCGGAAATATGTCCGGGGCGTTACTTCATAATACAACAGCACAAGATACGAGAGAACGGCCTCTAAATGTGTCGTTTGAAAAGTAATCTTGTTGATTTTCTTGAAATTGATATAACATTTGTCTCATAATTGTATCATAATGAAAAGCTTGAAAACAATACAACGAGATTTGATCATTTGAATGTAGTAGACTCCAATGCATATCAAGTAGGCCAAGCATCTAATTCACTTATGGGGTCAGTCTTTTGGTTGGATTCGAGAAAAAAATGCTTAAATGTGTAACATAAGTTGGTGAGTTCATAGAGTCGTTTTGTAAGAGAATAAATGTAAATGTCTGAAATCCAAATGATTTATAAAGTAAGCCCAGTATTGGTCAATTAATTCCTATAATAGTCGTCAAAATATAAGTGTAAATGTAGCACCAAAAAGTATAGTGTGTACTGCTTCACCACAGTATAATGAAAAGTGTTTAGTAATCAATAATGTTCAACAAAGTAGTGTGGACCACAAGATTTCCAAAATGTATGTGACTACTATAACAGATACAGTATAACACAAAATGTATCTACTGTTGCGCTAAGCTCGTGACACCGAAGCTAATTTATGTAGCATATAATATGCCAAATGTATTTTGCCCTACCGGTGTCTGACCAAGACACCAAATGAGATTCGACATGGTATATATCCGTTGTCTGCAATACTGGATTCCATTCATGCCTTCGCACATGAGCGATACTCAACCGGATAGGGATAATTAGTCTATATTTATTTATAACATTCGCGCTCCCTCAACCGGTCCTCCAGTCAAGAAATTAAGAGTTCATGATAGTTCGGGCTTTGGGTGGTCTAATCTCTACTTAGCCAACACGTAAACATGGGATGATAACCGAAAATACTTGTGTCCAATGAAGAAGTAACCATTGTATTCATAAATTATGCTGTTAAAATACTTAATTTCCTAAGTAGAAAGAGGCGCGTATAGAAATTCTCCCCCGAGATTTATAAAGCAATGTAAACAAGTAAAAGAGGGGCTATAAACTCACCTCGATGTTGAAGAACAATTGACAGATAAGAATCTACTATGCACAACATAAAACGGAAGACGAACGGCTCGATCAAGAAGTTGCAACTAATCTTATCGGCTAATACCCACTAACTTAGAATGATGAATGTGATACGTTGATAAAAGATTTAGATCTCAATTTGTAATAGTTTGGTGGTTGGTTAAATAAAATAAATTAAAAAGTAAACGCAAGGTGTGCAATATATTCTGTATATAATACATAATGAAAAATGACCAAGTATATAATTTATACTGTGAATTATATAACAATATACACAACCAAAAGAATAACTCGAAGCGTATATAATACGCGACATGTGTTACATCTAAAAGGTGACAATTAGAATAAAATGGTCTAATTATATAATACTTTCCAAGTATTATATAAGAAAGATGATAAAAATAAATGAAACTAAATAATTCGACACGCGCCCGGATATCCCCAAATGATTTAATAGAAAGTTCCTTTATAAAAATAAATGCACGTTTTAAAGTTGTGGACTAGATAAATGAAATTTCTAAAATGATAGTTTACGTTTGATTATTGGGTCTTCACGATTTAATAATTCTTAAGACAATTCAAGATAATAAATAAAGTAAGATTTGTAAAAACTTACTAAGTGTAGCAATTTATAAAAATCTCGGCATGACCTATTCGTTTATTTAACGTTTTCCATATTAACAAAAGTTAATCATTTTCCCCTCAATTAAATCAATCCATGTTGCAAACATACTCATTTTTCAATCTATATCTAGCAAGACCAAATAATAACCGAAAAACAATCTAAAAACCAAACACACTCCTTATCGTTATTATAAATACAAAAACAAAAATAATAACAAAGTATTTATTTAACCATTTAAACCACCATTTAGATCTGATTTTTATATTTATAAAATCTTAAGATATATTTATTAGTTTATTTTTATATAAACCAAACGCCCCTTATGGCTGTTACACAGCCAACCAAACACACCCTACTCGGCTACTGAACCTATATCCAAACGCCCCAACTGCTGCTTAAACCTATATCCAAACGCCCCAACTACTGCTTAAACCTATATCCAAACGCCCCTGATGGCTGTCTACAGCCAACCAAACGCACCCAAATCCGCGTAAACCAAACGCACCTAAATCTGTGTAAACCAAACGCACCTAAATCTGCTACTACATCAACCAAACGCACCCTTGTCGGTTCTCTTGTTAACCCAAACGCACCCTATTCGAATATAACAAATCCAAACGCACCCTTGGCTGTTTTATAATAAACCCAACGTACCCTTTTCTTGTTATAAAACCCAACGCACCCTTTTCTTGGTGGCTTTAGTAAAAACCAACGCACCCTAGTCTGTGTAAAACGAAACCAAACGCACCCTTGTGGTGTTTTATGCTAAACCTAACCGCACCCTACTCGGTTGATATACAAACTAACGTACTCTATGTTGCGCAAATCAGGAACCCAACGCACCCTTTGTATTTATGGAGGTGACGTGGTGCGGTGGTGGTGTGGTTGCAGGTGATGATGTCGGCTGTGGAGGTGACGATGGTGGAGAAAGTTGCGGCGGCTGAGGTGTTTTTGGGGGTGCTCGGTGATGATGTGGTCGATGGGTGGATGGGGACGATGATGTGGTTATGAAGGTGGTGGCTGTGGAGGGTGTCGGCTGTGATGGCCGGAAAACTCTCGCCGGAGAAAGGGTGGCGCCGGAAAAGTTATAGAGATGAGTGTGTGTTTAGGTTATATAAAAAAAATGAGGATGAAGTAACCCTAATCGTTGATTTTATTGTTAGGTTTTCTAATCGTTATATATGATCGATGTGAGTAAAAGTTATAAAGAAAAGTAACAAGTTCAAGATAGATGAGGGTTGGTGTGTAATTATTTTCACATGGACCAAAAGTGTAACTTTTGTTAAATAATGGTCTGGGTCTCATTTAGGCCACTTAACGGATGATTTAAATCACGAAACTTGCGCCACTGCGTTCCAAATTATTATTCTTATGAATGAGTATTATGCTGACCTATTATTATTTTATGATCTTTTATAAAATTTATTTAAATTGTTTATTATTCATTTTTGTATCCCTGACAAACTTTGTCCGTAAAATAAACTTTAGATTAAATAATTGCGCTTTTAAATAAACGTTTTTGAATAACATGATAATTAATTTATTAAATACTTAATTTAATAAAAAGCGATAATTTAATATAATTAAATTATTTTCGTGTCGGTACGTGTTGTTATCGTTTTCAGGTCAAATAAGTTTGAAAAACAAATTTATAAATGAGAGATATGTAATAATAATTATGATTTAGTATATAAATATGTTTCAAAAATTTACCGGCTATGCGGTAATCGTTTTTATGTGACCGTAAAAGGTCAAACCTCAAAAGTCAAGTTGGAAATCAAAAGTTAAAGGGTAAAATAGTCATTTACAGTTCTGAAAAATGCCGGTTGTTACAAAAAAATTATTCAAGCATGAGAAGATGCGTTGCTGATCCAGTTAATGTCTCCCCGAACGGTCAATCACTAAACTTATTCTTAAAGAAGCAATAATATTTGATGTGGTATCCTACTAATTCTGCTGTGCATTTAATTATTCTAAGCTTGTATGAAAGCTTTGAAACTGCTCAAGAGAGGATTGCTAGTTTGGGGGGAAGCTTTGAAAGCTTCCAAATAAAGAATATGTGGCATGAATTAAGGAGAAGCTGATTCATTGCTAGTTTAAGGGGAAGCTTTGAAAGCTTCTGAATGAAGAATACGTGGCATGAATTAGGGGGAAGCTAATTCAAAAGCTTCTCCTTAACCAAAAGTGTATGGGTTACTTAGTTCGTGCCTATTACAGTATTTCTCCTACAAGATACTACAAAGATGATTCATGTTGGAGTGCAGAGTTGAAGTCAAAGACCACAGAAGACATCATCAGCATTGGAAGCTTTATAGAAGTTCTTGTTCTTAATCAATATGTACTTGTTAGGAAAATATTATAAGTAATTTCGTATATCGTCTCGTGGGGGAAGATTGTTAGGAATCCATTTTACGTGACGACATTATGAAATTACCATAGTTTACCATACCACCATACACAGGGACTAGAATAGCCAATATAGCATACTTGTGTAATGTATGGTGGTATAAATACTCCTTTATGGCTTCCATAAAGGGGTTGAGGCTTTTGTAATCTTTTCATTTTCATTCTATTTTACATCTTTTGTTCTACTCTCTCTCTCTAAACATGGCATTCTTATGGTTTGAGTCACCAAGACCACCAGATCATAGATTCTTTGTTTCTGTCACTCTTGTAAAGGAGTATGTGTAATTTTGTGCATTTAAAGTCGTAACTTTCACAAACACCTACTCCTTCAAATCTACTAAGTCCCTAAGCAAGCTCAGTTGGTTAGCATAATAGTTAACTTTGCATAACACTTTAGGTTTATGCAAAGTTATTAGTGAGGAGATCACACAAACATACATTGTCATTCAACCCCCATTGTAGTTCCGCATACAATAGGGGTATATTTCTTAATAAAAAGAGTTAAACGTTAAAAAGTTATTTTTGTGTCTTTTACTTATTAGTTATATTTACTTACACACAACCTTTTCAAGGAACAAATACTTTACTTTATTTACAAGCCATAAGTTAGTTAATGATAACTATATAGTTATTGCTCACTAACTAAGAGGGAACAACAAATACATGTGAAGGCGTTGTTAAGCCAAGACTCGACTACACTAGGACTAAGATATAAAATTTCTACATCCAACGCTTTCTTTTCTTTTCTGACACTAATTGAACATAAACATAAACATAAGCAAGATGGAAGCCCACACATTTTTTCTTCCTTTTTTTATATTTTTTTTATTTTTTTCTTTTCACCCCCTATTTTTTATATATATATTTTTTTCTCGTACACTTTTGCCCTGCCATCTGCTGAAACATAATAATACATGACTTGGAGTTTACAAACGTACCCCTACAGTTGAGTTTTAGAACTCATAAACATAAACTAATCTAATGACCCGAATTAATAGGATCAAAATAACATGGAGTGTATTAAGCACATATAGGGTTATAGTTTGACTTCTTCCTTATTTCTTCATAAAATATAAACTATCATGAATCCCAATCATCCCAAAACTGTATACACTAATAAAAGACTCGACTTAGCAACCACATACTCAAGTAATTAATTAACTGGGTTTTACAATAATGTATTAAAAATGAGTACATACAAGGAAGGCTAAGGCGATTTGGGTGTAACATTTTGGTAAGGGTGTAAACAATGCTCCTTAATAATAATCTGGAATCCACCAGAAAATTACGAGAACCGCGAAAAAGATAGGCTCGGAGGGGTGTACTAGGGGTATCTTGCACTAAAAATGAGTGCGAAGCAAGGGTGTGGGGATAGTTATATGATCGAGGTGACCATAATAACAAATACAGGTTTAAAATCGGGTTTATCCTAGTGCCTTTTATCATTTAGCAAATCCTAATCAAACAAATGAGATCTCATTAAGTAGTCTCAGGATGCATCATAAAAATTATTTCTAGAATTTAATATACTACCAATTGGTATGTGTTTAAATACACATACCTTTGACCATTAAAAACGGACTTAAATAACCAAAAACGTACCCAAAAATACATTGTATTTGTATGTTTTGCATTTGTATTATGCAGGTAATGGATATCTAAGAAAAGGACAAAAACGAAGCCAAAACGACAAAATCGAGCACGAGAACGGAAAGAGCGTGAAAAAGTCAAAAAGTCAACCAAAGTCAAACCCGAGAAGTCAAAGTCAAAGCCAAAGCCAAAATCTAAGAAATACTTAATGGGCCAACCCGTACCCATCAAAGACTTATAAGACTTAAGTCTTATAAAAGCCCAAATCCAAAGACTTTATAATACCAAGCCCAAACAGTAACTGAGGCCCAAAACCAAACTTAACCCAGTTAACCCAACTCCCTTATCCCACCCTACACCGTTAGTCCTTTAAGGACTGTGGGTGTAAACACATCATATAACATGAGGGGCCAATATTGCCAAATCCCTTATATAATTTGCATCACAGGACCATCCATGCAATTAAACAATACAAGTTCAGGGGACAATATTGCCAAACCAACAAACCTTTAACCCTGATAAGTCTGTTTTCACCAAAACGAGAATACAAACACAAAACCAATTTTGGCGCCAAATCGCCATTCTTGTGTCTTCCTCCCTGCACCAACCTGCAACACAAGACAAAACCATCCCTTTCCCTTAACCCCACATCACATGGTCTAAATGCCATGTTGGCAATCCCTTAATCTCCTATTCGTTCAAGGATTTTGACCAAATCAAGGGTTAGGATTTCAAGGATTGGGCTCTAAGGTAAAATCAAGGGCTTAGATCAATGGAAAAGAAGCACAACTCGGGTTTGAAGCTCAGTTCTCTCACAAAAGAACCACGCATGGAAAGATGACAAAAGATGAAGACCAAGTCCAAGACTTTTAGCTCGGCTATAAATAGGACTCATTGTTGCCCTTAAGAGGCATCTAGTTTAATTTTCAGCTTAGATTAGTTTAATCTACCTTATTATACTCTTTTTTTTAAAAACCTTGTATTGTTTTTAAGTTTAATAAAATTTGAGGTTTTGTTCTAAAATCTGTTTTTAAGTTTTAAGTTCATTTATGTTTCAAAATACTCTATAAGCTCATAAAAGATCTTTTTACCCTGTTACTTAAGCT
>BQNB010194535.1:0-11444 GCA_026074375.1 Tanacetum coccineum
GGGTTATTTTGCTGAGACCATGATAAAAGATTTTGATAATATTGCCTTTGCAAAGGTTATGACCATGGCAATTTCGGAGCATTTCCTTCATACGAAGCCAAGCATCGGTTAGAGATTCATTTTTATGTTAAGAAAAGGCACAGATTTCTCTGAGAAGTCGGTCGAAAAGAGCTGGGGGAAAGAATTGGCTAATGAAAGCAGTTCAAAGTTCATCCCACGTTTCGATAGTTCCTTCGTTGAGTACGTCCAGCCATGTTTTTGCTTCTCCAGTGAGTGATAGGGGAAACATCATCAGGCGGACAACTTCATTTTCGGTATCTTTGTATTTAAACATATCGCAGATTCTGAGGAATTCATGAATGTGTTTATGAGGATCGGTTTTGGTTCTGCCATCAAATTGGTTTCCTTTGACGAGAGTCAAGTGGTTACCTTTAATAGCAAATTCGTTTGCGGTTTCAGGAATAGTGATTGCGGAACCGGGAGTCGGAGCGACAACACGGTCGGCAGCCCACATGGGTTCATTATCCATTGGATTGTAATTTCGAAGAATATCAAGAAAGTGACGGAAGTAATTGATGTTGAGAATTGGCGGATAGACAATTCTCGGGTGTTGAGGTGGATTGTTTCTTTGATCGAATGGAACTCTTCTGTTTCGTCGACGAAGTCTTCGATTCAGAGTACGTTCAGGTTCGGGTAAAGGTTCAACAAGTTCAGAATTGGAAGCACGTGTATGCATCCAAAGGAGAAATTGTTTGGGTCAGTTTGCCAGAAAACTGTACGGCGATTTTTTTGAAAAAGAGGGGGAGTTAAAGTAATTTTCCAGAGTTGACTACAGAACAGCTTAAAAATCCCCGGCAACGGCGCCAAAAACTTTGATGTGTTTCAAAAGCTTTAAATTTATAATGACTGAAAATACCAATTTTATTATATGGAAACACACGGGTAAAAGTATAACACACGTATGTAGTATAATTTCTTTTAGGTGAGACCAGATCGTCCACATGGATTTGAGTAGTGTTCAAATAATCAGAAGAAAAATAGACTTTAACAACTTTGAAAATAACATTTGTTTTACTAGTGATAATAAAGATGACTACTTGGATAGTTGAGAATCATTTATAAGTAGTGGTAATTATTAAGACCTTCAAGATGGAACTTTTAACCTATAAAAAAGGATTTCTTGTCAGAAAATGTTTTCACAAATTAACTTAATTAACTTAAGACTTATATTTAGTCGGCTAGACTAGATGTGTCACTCAAATGATCGAGTTACTTATTATATCAAAGCTTATTTTGTTTATCAATTTACGAAAGTGGATTTCTCGACATAGACGATAAAGACCATAGACAAATCTTTAAAACCATATAGATATTAAAGGGTCTTGTGATCCTTAACGAATCAGATTTTTAATCTATTTGATAAGCAAAACTAACAAGATAAGATATAATAGGGGTGCAACATAAACTTGAGATTAATGAGATCACAATCATACCAAACACTTATTCATTATCATAACTTCACCGAGCAGTCATGAGAGAATTAAGCTCTTATGGCTATTTAGTTCATAACATAACTTGATTCAACAAGAAACTTCATTATTTCAATAAACTAATATGATGTTCTTCTTCATTCTTGGTTGTTTGATCTTGAATCTTCAAAAAGTATGGTGTTTATGGTTGGGAAAATGGTTGGAAAGGATCTTAGATATCATTCAAGGGTGATACGAGGTGTTGTGTGACTATGAGGGAATTGTAATGAGTATGAAGGGTTTAATGATTTGTGGTGAAAATTTGTCTCCTATTTATAGGCTGATTTTAAGGTGAAAATGCGGCGCATAATTTTATAAGTGCGACGCACTTGAGGTGTTAATGCGCCAATATTTAATGACTTCTTTTAATTTTCGTAGCCAGATGGAAAGTGTGGCGCACAATGTAATTTGTGCGGCGTACTTAAGGAGTTAATGTACTATTTTGACTGAGTCTTTAATTCTTTGACTTTGGGGAGAAGTGCGGCACACATTGGGTAAGTGCGGCGCGCATTTGCACTTTCCAGCTTGAGACTTTATCTTTTTTCTTGTATCTTGATTTCTGAAGTGTATAAGTACTTGATCTTTGTTTATTTTGAGCTCGAGATGTTTTTAAGTGAACCTGCAAGTATTTCATGCTTTTAAGTATCGAAAGTTCACGAGAAATGATAAAATATGTATAAATAACGCCACTGAAAACATGTATAATTTAGGCGTTATCACATGCACTCATTTTTAGTGCAGGATCCTTCTAGTACACCCCTCCGAGCCTATCATTTTCACGGTTCTCGTAATTTTTTTGGTAGACTCCAGATTATTAATGAAGATCGTTGTTTACCCTTAACCAATCATTACATCCAAATCACCTTAGCCTACCTTATATGTACTCACTTTTAGTACATTATTGTTTTAACCCAAGTTAATTATTTGAGTACACGGCTGCTAAGTCTTTATCTTTGTAAATACAGTTTTAGAATGATTATGGTAATATTAATTTTACGGAAGAATGGGGAAGAAAAGTTGAATTATTACCCCCATATTTGTTCGATAGTCTCCATGTTATGTTGATCCACCTCAATTCGGATCATTAGTTAGCTTATGCACTGAGTATCAAAAACTCAAGTGTAGGGGTGCATTCATAAGCCCCAAATGGTGTATTTATCCCTAAAAAATAGAAAAGAAAAAGAAAAAAGATTGATGTAGAGCTGTGTAGAGTATTGTATATCTTATGTCCGTTTGTCTTTGGATTCGCAAACCCAATTCATCATGTATTTTTATTAAGATAATAATAACTCACACTTCACCCCAAAATTCACCTTAAAAGTCCACCTAAAAAATATCCTATCCAGTTTCTGTTTCCATTATTGGTTATCTTACACATACACCTAACAAACCCTAAAGACCTCTTTAGATAGTAATTTTTATTACTTACGCTAGCGGTGAAAGTCTTGATCATTTACCAAGCCTAGTGTAATTTATATGTTATGACTGTGTTTCAAACAGCTTTAAATTTATAAGATAAAAATACTGGACAATTTATGGAAAACACACGGGATAAAGTATAACCCAAAGCTATGCTAGTATAATCTTTTAGGTTTAGTCCAGGTCGTCCACAGGGATTAGAGTAGTGTTCGAATAATTAGAAAGAGAATAGACTTTAACAATATTGAAAATAAATTTAGTTTTATCAATGATTAATAAGATGACTACTCGGATAGTTAAGAACATTTTATAATTGTTGAAATGATTTGACCTCGAAGATGGGACTTTAATTTATAAAAATGATTTCTCATCAGAAAACGTTTTTACGAATTAACCTGATTAACTTAAGACTTATATTTAGTTAACTAGACCAAATGTGTCACTCAAATAATCCAGTTACTATTATATCAAAACTGATTTTGTTTATCAATTTACGAAAGTGGATTTCTCAGCACAACCGTTAAAGATCATAGACAAATCTTTAAAACCACATAGATCATAACGGATCTTTTGATCTATACCGATATGATTATATAATCTAAGTTGATAAGCAAAAATAGATAAGATAAGATATAACAGGTTTGCAACATAAGCTTAAGATTAAAGCGATCAAGATCATACCAAACACTTATTCATTATCGTAACTTCACCGAGTAGTCATGAGAGATTTAGCCTCTCATGGCTAAGGAGTTCATAACTGTTAGCCTCAAAATATTGAGTCGAACATGAAGTTCGTTCATTATGTATTTAAGTCTCGGTCAATCAATTAGTTAACGTTGTAATAGAAATGTATCGGGAATCGGGCTCGATAGTTAATCTAATATTGTATATGTTTCGGGTTTAATCCCAAGCAAAACCCGAGCCCGGGTCCTAGTCAAATATCCCGAACGTCACTTAATGTGTCGGGGTATATAAGTAACTTTTCCACCAAAGAAAAAAAAGTTGATTTCATTTATAACATTTCAATTTTCTCTTTTCTCTCTAACCTCTCTCTTGTTTCTCTCTCTAGAAATCAACTCTCTCTCTTTTCTTGATCTAGATCCGTGTATGATATGAAGTGTATGTGATAAGGATTCCTAAGTAATCTCGTGGTACCCAGTGCTTTAAGGTGGATTCGTGATTCATTTGTGGTTAAAAAGAATCAAATTCGTGGCTAGTTTTTTTTTTGAAAAATATACCAAGAAAAAGCCAGATTTGATCTTTGTTTGTGGTTAAAATAGTAAAGACTTGTCTTTCGGGGCTTAGGACAACATATCCTTTACATCATTACTATGTGTTTTAACATCATATCGTAGCTTTCAAGAAAGTTATGAAGATTTTTTTCTTGGGCTGGGCGGGGGGCGGTGGGGGGGGGGGGGGTGGGGCCTTGCGTTTTGTCTAATGAAAAGGGTGTTTTCAATGCATTTGGTCATTGCGTTTTGCTCTCACTGCGTTTTGGTCATTGGGTTTTGCTTTCATTGCGTTTTGGTCATTGCGTTTTGCTTCACAGCGTTTGCTTCACTGCGTTTGTCATTGGCGTTTTTGCTCTCATTGCGTTTTGGTCATTGCGTTTTGCCTACTGAAGACCCTTTATCAAAGTAAAATCTCAACGTTAGTTCGCCCAAAGGCGCAAAAATCTTGCGTTTTGCCTAGAAGATCTTGCGTTTTGTTCATTGCGTTTTATCTCAAGGTTGCGTTTTGCTCATTGCGTTTTGCCAAGGACAGCTTGCGTTTTGTCTCAAGGTTGCGTTTTGCTCATTGCGTTTTGTCTCAAGGTTGCGTTTTGCCTCATTGCGTTTTTGTCTAAGGTTTCTTGCGTTTTTGTCATTGTGTTTTGTCTTAAGGTTGCGTTTTGTCTCATTGCGTTTTGACTAAAGACAATGCGTTTTGTCCATTGAAAACCCTTGTTTTGAAAACCTAACAAAACATCAGGTGGTATTTGGCCGAATTTGGGAATCTATTAATCATTGTCCTAAAAGAACTAAAACATCAAATCAAACAACAAACAAGGACTTAAAAGGAGCTAATCATTCAAAAAACACACTTTTAACATCATCGATATTAATTCACGTTGTCTAATTGATTTTGTAAAATCCATTTAATTCACTTATCAGGTATAATCATAGACGCTGTAAAATCCTGTGAACGGAATTGCATACAAGGACCACAAATTTAAATCACATCATATCAACTTAAGAATCCAACACTTTCACATTCATAATTCATACCATTTCATTTCATCATGGTCTATCCAGTCAATACATCCTCAACAGTTAGTCAAATGCAAACAGTATATGGCAGTCTGGTTCAAAAGATCTGTCCCCAATGGCTTTGGGACCAGGAAAGATCTTCCCCACAATGGAGATCAGTTTTCTACGATACATTGACACTAAGGAAATGGGGAAGTCTGAGGAAATGCATTTTTGAGGGTCCATACAAGCTAACATGTGGTAGTATAGAAGCTGTTGCGTTCTTGCATACAGTAAAATATCCAGATGTACCACAACAAGACGAAGCTGAAACAGTACACAAATGTATTGTAGAGAACAAACTTGTATTTTCAAGCTCGAAAAAGGAAGCTATTTTCTTGGCTTTTAACTGGTATTGGAGATGAAATATACTCAACTGTTGATGAATTGCAAACAAGCTAATGAGATAAGATAGCCATTGAAAGGCTACAACAGGGTGGGGGGAAAAAATTTTTTTTATTGAAGTAAAAGATGTTAGGACAATATGTTTCTCGGGAATTTTGGGGAAGTTTTGGGAAGTTTACTTCTCGAGATGGAGAATCCATGGAGTCATATTACTCACGGTTTTATAAACTAATGAATGAATTGACAAGGAACAACTTGCAAGTTACTACAATGCAAGTGAATGTTCAATTTCTTCAACAACTTCAACCAGAATGGTCAAGATTTGTGACGGTTGATTTAAATTGGTTCGTCAAGCAATAAAAGAATTGACACCTTCTCATATAACACACTGGTTGTGACATTCTTAATGCAGTATCAAAATGAAGTTAATGATATCCGTGCTGAGAGAATAGCTCCAAAAGTGCAAAACCCAGTTAGCACTTCTTGCGGTTGCTCTAAATACTCAGTTAATTTCTATCAAGGCACACAAAACCTCATTAGAACAAATACAACATCATCTTCCACAAGACCAAGTGCATCTACCAGACACAAAGGCAAAGAGATCGCCAAACCAGTTACACCTCAATCTGAGTCAGTTTCTGAGGAAGACAGTGATCCTGAACAAGCTCAGAGGGATAAGGATATGCAAAAGAATTTGGCACTCCTTGCAAAGTATTTCAAGAGGTCTACAAACCTACCAACAACAACCTTCGAAATTCTTCCAAACTCCTTGTACAAGATTGAAGATTACCACACCAAGGTATAAACATACGCGACAATCAGTCAGGGCAGTTTGGAATCAAAAGACAATGACAGTTGCTTGGGCTAGAGAAAAAGTAAGGCAGTCATGGTAGTGCAACAGAACTGGATAACTATGCTTTAATTGCAAGGGACTTTTGGGCCACTATGCAAAGGAATAGTAGGAAGCCAAGCATTAAGACTACACGTTTAACAAGGAAAAGTGTTGATGTGCCAACAAAAGCTGAACAAGGTGTTCCACTGTAAGCAGAGCAAGCTGATTGGCTAGAGGATACGGATGAAGAGATTGATGAACAGGAATTGGAAGCACATTACAGTTTCATGGCAAAGATTCAGGAGGTCTTACCGGGAAGAATCAGTTCTACATTGTATAGCTTGGAACAGGTACAAAACCATGATGAATAATAAGGTGTTGGCAAATGAAGACGACATTTGGCAACCTGATGTCCATTAATGGAAATATGTTTTGGAAGAAGGATTGATAGCAATGTCACTTCTGATAATATAAATATATGTAATTAATGATAATCAGTGTTGATCAAAATGCTTGCAGAATGTGTTGATGAGCGTGCTGCGTACTTGCTATTTTTAATTGAGAATTTAACTTTTGATACTGAGGAAAACAAAACGATTTTAAAGCAATTAAAGAAAGCAAACGCATCATTGACTCAAGAAATAGAAGAGTGCAAAACTAACCTTGATGAGACTAATAGAGCTCTGGGGGAGGTATAGTTGTGGGATATGTTGTCTGATTGCAGTTCAACAACGACTGAGTTGAGAAGTACAAGCTTAATGATCGGACGATTGCTTATGACATTCATTCAAACAAAGATAATGAAACTCTAGGGACTAGTTGCTCTTAAAAGACATTGAAATTAAAAGAAGGTTTAAAAACAAAAGCCTGGTGAAATTTAGTTCTCAATCAGAAACACGATGAGTTAGTCAAAAGAAGTTTCTTAACTAATGTATAACATTTGAAGGTCAACTCAAAGAGTAACGTAAGGTCATTTTGGATTTAAGGAAGGAAGAGATATTGACAAAATGATTAAAATGGACAAACAAATTAAGTTTTTGAATGAAATTCTTTATAAATGCAATTAATCAATTCAGACCATTCATTTGTTAGCACCAAATTGCGCAACATATAATGGTAGATCAACCTTTGCTAATCCTAAGTACCTCAAGATAGCTCAATATGAGAAACCATGTTTGTATAAGATCCTATATGATACTTCTGATCCTGCAAATAGATTTTGCCCCGATAAGGAAGACACAGTGACTCTTGAAAAAGAGAGTAGATCAAAATTGAATAAAGACACAGTGAAACCATATGATTACACATATCAAAACAGTCTTTATGAAATTTTCAAACCACCATCCAAAACCTATCTTGATCAGTTGGAACGCGCTAAAGAAGTTAGGAAGACAATGTGGAGAAAAACATTTGTTAGGACAAAGCCAAACATTGCTAAAAACGTTGCCTTTCTACCCGTATCGAAATCCATTAGTAAAAGTAGACAAGCTTACAACGAAATGACAAACAACTTTAATCATTTTAGAACGATTTGTGAACAAGCTTGGTCTAATCATACTAGGAGTTCTTTTCGTAACCCAACTGCTCATGATATGGAAGTTTTGATAAAATCATTATTGATGCCTCTTTCAATCAAAACTATAAATGACAGTTATTGTTTTGTTCATGAACTAAAAACGAAAATGCATGAAGACTTTGAGTACGTTGAATCCCTTGAAAAAGAGATTGACGAACTTGAATCTGAAAAGGCTGATTTTTCAAACATATATGATCTACTTCTCGAAGAGTGTGTGTCTAAAGATGTTATATGTTCATATTTGCATTCTCTGTCTGATTTAAATGCTCATACTGGATTACAATGCTTATATCTTCACAAGGTCAAAGAATGTGAATGTCTTGCACAAAAGCTTTCGAAACAAACTGAATCTGTTAACAAAGAAGTTCATAATAATTTGTTAAAAAGTTTTTCTAAACTTGAAAAACACTCGATTTCTCTTGAACTTGCTTTACAACAATGTAAAGAACAAATGAAAAACAACTCAGTTTGCAAAGAAAACGAATCTAATGTATTTCGAAAAGAACGTGAACAATATCATGAAATATAAGATTTGAAAGCTCAAATTCAAGACAAGAACATAGCAATAAGTGAGTTAAAGAAACTCATTGAGAAATGTAAAGGAAAGTCTGTGAAAACTCAGTTTGATAAACCATCTGTTGTTAGACAACCAAATGCTCAACGGATTCCAAAACCATCAGTTTTAGGAAAACCGACTCCTTTTTTAAATTCTCCTGAAATGAGAAGTTTTCAAACGAAACAGTCGGTTAATAAAACTAATGTGTCGGATGGTTTGTTTAAACAAGTCACTCAACAGAATTTGCCTCAGATTAGAAAACAAGCAGTTCGAAACACCAATGTGATTGCACCTGGCCCCTCTAGGAATAACCCAAAGCATGTGTCATTTCAGTCACCTAAAGAATTTGTAGGCTCAAATGACATGGTTCATAACTACTACCTAGAGAAAGCTAAGAAAAGTGCACAACTTCAGAAAGACAAAGAATGTGAATGGAAAACCTAGTATGAATTGACCTAGCTAGATACCCAACACTGCTAATGGTTGCAAACCAAAACCTAGGAATTGGCAAGCATCAATGAGTAGTCGGGTTTCAAACAAAGATGTTCACTTAGGAGAACATAGGAAACAAAAGCCTTTCTTGAAGTTCAATGACTTGCAATGTCCTACATGCAAAAAGTGCCTTTACAGTGCAAATCATGATGAATGCGTCTTAGAATACCTCTCAAGGTTAAATCCTCGTGCCTCTGCACAGAATAAGGATGCAAAATCCCATAAGACAACAAAGAGATATATGCCCTCAAGAAAATTCAAGGTGCATCTAAAAAACAAGAAAGACAGATCCCCACAAGACATAGGTTCTCAAACAACAAGACTACCACTGTCCCTGAGAAAATAATGAATCCTAGATCTTGTCTTAGGTGGTAACTAACGGGTAGAATTCTCAAGACTGTTGGTCTTAGGTGGGTTCCCACAGGAAAGTTATTCAACTCTTGCACGAGCAAGGTTGAAAGTGAACCTACACATGGTTCAAATGTAGATATCCATCATATTCATGCATGCAAACAAACTCTGGGTTTAAGTGCAGGTACGTCATTCAATGGTCAAAAGCAACAAAGAATTGACCTAAATGCAGATGCACTATACAATGAAAAGCAGGAAAATCTCAGAGTGTGGTTGCTGAAATTACTGATATCTAAGAAACCAGTGCCAGAATGGTTTCACAAAAGATGAAATCTTCAGAAATGACATTTGAACAACGCAATTCAAGCCTCGTTCTTCATCAAATGACTTCTGATCATAACCGTTCAGAACTCGAAATTCACGACCACAACAATGAACCGTCAAGTTCAAAACTGGTTCCAAAAGTTGTCCCTCTAGCAGTCAAGATAGCTACATCACGACAAGAGTTGGAATTACTATTCCACCATCATATAGTAATGCTGAGGACAATAGGTAAATAAATACAAAATAAGAAAAACATAAAATTTCCAAAAAGAATCTTCTCGACATGTCTCTTGGAATCGATAACATTTACGTGCTTAGAAATGTCGATTAACATTGACACGGGTGTGTAAATGAAGTTCGAGCAAGAGTTTTCAAATAGTTTCAAAACATGTCATTTCTAATTTTCTAAATGGCTTATGTGCAAATATCAGTACATAACCCGGACTTCAAATAAAGGAAGGTTTATAACTTATCCTCACAACGAGAAAATTAACGTTTCTCGGTCTTGAGCTGTTCTTACAAGACATTCAATGTTTTTAGCTCAAGAAAAAGGAGAGTGTACGTATCAGTGCGCTTACCCTTAGCGTTAGAAGAGAAGTCCTCTAACATTGGGTTTTTCAAAAAGTTGAACACAATTTTTCAAGAATTTCTCGATGACAATTCATAACCTTTCAAAATTATGTGTTCAACACTCCAACCCTCACAACTAAACACAACAAGCTAAACACAACAAGCTTAAACTATTCTAGACTAAAACTAAACACAACAAGCTATAATAGAATAGATTAAGCATAAATAAGCAACAATAAGAAAGCAATAAGCATAAAATAAGCAGAAATAGGAATTAGCTAAAAATAGAGTAAAGGAAGAACACCTTCGTCCTTTGCACCAAACAAGGACTAAATGCTCAAAAAGCTAATCAACTAGCTCCAGCTTATCAGATAAGCTGGTATGAGTCCAATAAGCCCATCCATTTTTGTCTTATCATCCAAAATAAGCTGTGGTAGTTTTGAGAGAGGATTTTTCTGGTTTTTGGTAAATTTTCTTAAGTACATAAACAAGCTTAATGAAAACAAATTAAATATATGCTTAAATAAGAGCTTAAAACAGCTTATGAGAGATTTTTAACAACAATGAAGACATGAACTTAAAACTCAAAATTTTATAACTTTAGAACCTCAAATTTCATTAATCATTAAAAAGAGTTACAATACTTAAATTAAAAGTACAATAAGCTGTAAAAATACATAAAAAGCTATTCTACTAAAACTTAAACTATATTAAAAACTACTCCCCTGACTGTGTGAAAAACACACACATATATAGTCGTTATGTGTGTTCTTGGCCATATGAGTTATGTTTCTTGTGTGAGAGCAAACCAGCCTTCAATCCTAGCCCTCAATCATCACTTGTGCTTCTTTAATTTCATCTCAGCCCTTGATCTTGCTCTGTCCAATCAGAATTCATAGGATTTCCATCGTGTCCTTGTTTTTATCTTGAAGAAAAGGTTAAATGGGTTTGTCTGGTGTGGGAGGAATAGGTTAAGGAAAGTTTGTTGTGTAGTTGCAGGGTGTGACAAAGGCACATGAATAGTGGGGTAGAGGGATAGGCGGGAAATTGGGAGAGATATACAGTGTTTTTGATAATAGGGTTAGAAGTTTGGGTCATTAACACTTTTGGTCCCTGAGTTTGTATGGTGTATTGCACCGTTAGTCCTTTTGGACTGACACGG
>BQNB010194536.1:0-11444 GCA_026074375.1 Tanacetum coccineum
TTTCGTTTACGTTCGTTTTTGGACATTTTCTTATGCTTTCGTTCGCATTTGCGCGATTTTGTTGGCTTTCACACGTTTTCATCAACTTTCGAGCGTTTTTGTCAGCTTTCGCGCGTTTTCATCAGCTTTCGCGCGTTTCGCCAGCTTTCGCGCGTTTTTGACAGCATTCGCGCGTTTTCGCCGTCATTCGCGGCATTCACCAGCGTTTTCGCGTTTCTGTTTGTTTTCGCACGTTTTCGTCTGTTTTTGTACGTTTTTGTCAGTTTCGCACGTTTTCTTTCGTTTTCGCACGTTTTTTTTGTTTTCGCATGTTTTTGTCCGTTTTCATAGGTTTTCGATCGTTTTCAGACGTATCTATTAGTTTTCAAATGTTTCAGTCCGTTTTCTTACGTTTTCATGTGGTTTTGTATGTTTTTGTCTGTTTCAGCACATTTTAGTCTATTTTCATCTGTTTTTGCACGTTTTTGTCCGTTTTTAGCAGTTATCAAACGGGTTTTTCTATTTTCATACGTTATCTATCACTGGTATTATACCAAAAACCCTAAACCCCTAACCACTAAACCCTAAACCAAAAGCCCTAAACCCTTAACCACTAGGTATAATATCACAAGTGATATATACATAAATTTTAAAATCTAAACCAAAAACCCTAACCACCAAACCCTATATCAAAAACCCAAAACCCCTAACCACTAGGTATAATATCACAAGTGATATATACATAAACTTTAAAATCTATACCAAAAACCCTAAACCCCTAACCACTAAACCCTATACCAAAAACCCTAAACCCCTAACCACGAAACCAAATACCAAAAACTCTAAGCCACTAACCACTAGGTATAATATCACAAGTGATGTATACATAAACTTTCAAATCTATACCAAAAACCCTAAACCCCTAACCACGAAACCTCATAGCAAAAATCCTAAACCCCTAACCACTAGGTATAATATCACAAGTGATGTAAACATAAACTTTAAAACCTATACCAAAACCCCTAAACCCTTTACCACTAAACATTATACCAAAAACCCTAAACAACTAACCACTAAACCGTATACCAAAACCCTAAACACCTAACCGCTAAACCCTATACGAAAAATCTTAAACCCCCCTCCCTAACCACTAAACCTTATACTAAAAACCCTAAACCCCTAACCACTAGGTATAATATCAAAAGTGATATATAGATAAACTTTAAAATATATACCAAAAACCCTAAACCCCTAACCACTAAATCTTATACCAAAAACCCTAAATCCCTAACCATTAGGTATAATATAACAAGTGATATATATACATAAACTTTAAAATATATACCAAAAATACTAAACCCCTAACTATTAAACCCTATAGCAAAAACCCTAAACCCCTAACCACCAAACCTCATACCAAAAACCCTAAACTTTTACCACAAGGTATAATATCATAAATGATGTATACATAAACTTAAAAACCTATACCAAAAACCCTAAACCCCTAACAACTAAACCCTATACCAAAAACTCTAAACATCTAATCACTAGGTATAATATCACAAGTGATATATACATAAATTTTAAAATCTATACTAAAAACCCTATACCTTATACCAAAAACCCTAAACTCCTAAGCACTAGGTATAATATCACAAGGGATATATGCATAGACTTTAAAATATTTAACAAAAACCTTAAACCCATAACCATAAAACCATATACCCAAAACCCTAAATCCCTAACCACTAGGTATAATATCACACATGATAGATACATAAACTTTAAAATCTATACCAAAAACCCTAAACCCCTAACCACTAAACCCTATACCAAAAACCCTAAACCCCTAACCACTAAACTCTATACCAAAAACCCTAAACCCCTAACCACTAAACCCTATACCAAAACCCTAAACTCCTAACCACCTAACCACTAAACTCTATACCAAAATCCTAAACCCCTAACCGCTATACCTTATACTGGAAACTCTAAACCCCCTCCCTAACCACTACATCCTATACCAAAAACCCTAAACTCATAACCAGTAAACCCTATACCAAAAACCCTAAACCCCCAACCACTAGGTATAATATCACAAGTGATATATACATAAACTTTAAAATCTATTCCAAAAACCCTAAACCCCTAACCACTAAACCCTATACCAAAAAACCATAAACCCCTAACCATTAGGTATAATATCACAAGTGATATATACATAAACTTTAAAATATATACCAAAAACACTAAACCCCAAACTATTAAACCCTATACCAAAAACCCTAAACCCCTAACCACTAAACCTCATACCAAAAACCCTAAACCTTTACAAGTAGGTATAATATCACGAATGATGTATACATAAACTTTAAAACCTATACCAAAAACCCTAAACCCCTAACAACTAAACCATATACCAAAAACTCTAAACACTAGGTATAATATCACAAGTGATATATACATAAATTTTAAAATCTATACTAAAAACCCTAAACCCTATACAAAAAAACCTAAACTCCTAACCACTAGGTATAATATCACAAGTGATATATGCATAAACTTTAAAATATATACCAAAAACCTTAAACCCCTAACCATTAAACCATATACCCAAAAACCTAAATCCCTAACCACTAGGTATAATATGACAAGTGATAGATACATAAAATTTAAAATCTATACCAAAAACCCTAAACCCATAACTACTAAAGCCTATACCAAAAACCCTAAACCCTCAAACCCTCAACTAGTAGGTATAATATCACAAGTGATGTATACATAAACTTTAAAACCGATACCAAAAACCCTAAACCTATACCTACTAAACTTAATACCAAAAACCCTAAATCCTAACTACTAAACCCTACACTAAAATCCTAAACACCTAACCACTAAACCCTATACCAAAAACCCTGAACCCCTAACCATTAGGTATAATATCATAAGTGATATATACATAAACTTTAAAATATATAACGAAAACCCTAAACCCCTAACCATTAAACCCTATACCAAAAATCTTGAATACCTAACCACCAGGTATAATATCATAAGTGATATATACATAAACTTTAAAATCT
Source organism: Tanacetum coccineum (assembly GCA_026074375.1). Taxonomy (NCBI): domain Eukaryota; kingdom Viridiplantae; phylum Streptophyta; class Magnoliopsida; order Asterales; family Asteraceae; genus Tanacetum; species Tanacetum coccineum. Next base: position 3,063 of record BQNB010194536.1, read on the forward strand.
ATACCAAAGACTCTAAACCTCTAACCACTAAACCCTATACAAAAATCCCTAAACTTATAACCACTCGGTATAATATCACAAGTGATAGATACATAAACTTTTAAATCTATACCAAAAACCCTAAACCCCTAACCTCTAAACCCTATACCAAAAACTCTAAACCCAGGTATAATATCACAAGTGATATATACTTAAATTTTAAAATGTATACCAAAAACCCTAAATCCTGAACCACTAAACCATATACCAAAAACCCTAAACCCCTAACTACGAGATATAATATCACAAGTGATATATGCATAAACTTTGAAATCTATACCAAAAACCCTAAACACCTAACCACTAAACCCTATAACAAAAGCTTAAACCCCTAACCACTAAACCCTATGCCAAAAACCGTAAACCCCCTACATAACCACTAATCCCTATACCAAAAACCCTAAACCCCTAACCTCTAAACCCTATACCAAAAACCCTAAACCTTTAAACCCCTAAACCCCTAAACACTAGGTATAATATTACAAGTGATATATACATAAACTTTAAAATCTATACCAAAAATCCTAAACCCCTGACTACTACCCTATACCAAAAACCAAAACCTCTAACCACTAGTGTAATATCAGAAGTGATATATACATAAACTTTAAAATCTATACCCTAAACCCTAAATCCCTAACCACTAAACCCTATATCCAAACCCTCTAAACTCCTAACCAATAAACCCTATACAAATACCTTTATAAACCAAGATTCACCCGTAGCTTAACAATTATTACCCTTGACATTGTAGTATCACCAGTGATAAATAAATAATTATAAAATTTCATGTGTGACATTAGTTATGGTATTCCACATATAATTAATATCACATGTGATAAAACAATATAATGTGACACTAATTGTGGTTATTTTTAAAATTCTTAACATTTAATCAGTTTTATCTATCACTTGTGATATTATACTGTTAGTAGGATTAAAAGGGTTAAAACATAGTTTTGTGGGAAAATAGTGTTTTAATTTAATTTACACAAATTATGTTTCATATATGGTCAGAATGGTAAAGATGTTTATTTTTTATTGTTGAACATGATGAATCATTTAATATTTTACACAAATACTTATGCTTATTTCATGACCTCATGTGAGTGTTCGAACGTACAAATATGTTATATCACATGTGATACTTCAATTGGGTTTGATGATAAAAAAATATAAAAAATTGATATTCACCAACTTCTATAAATAAACTATTTTGATTTGGTGGTCCAAAAATTATGTATGATAAATGGTTGAAAAGCTAAGGATATGTACTTTTCAATGCTAAAAACGATGAATCAGTTGAAGTTCCACACAAATATTTATACCTGTTTTACGAAAGCATGTGAAGTTTTTTAACTTACAGATTAGTGTAATATCACAGGTGATATATCAAACAAAATATTGTACCGAGAAAAAACCAAAAAAACGAAAAAAAACAAAAAAAGAGTTTGTCGAAAGTATATGAAAGTGCCCCTCTATTGAAAGATAATTAAATGCTCGTCATGATGGTGTAATTTATGTATCTTAATGTTTTACGGTTTTTGTGATTTGTAATTATTAAGAAATAAAGGTGAAAGTGTGTTTTAATTAAAAAACACAAAGGTAAAAAAGGGTGGTGGATGTTTTTAAGGTTTAATATTATCTATTAAATAAAATTAAATCTTAAATTAATCCCCACCATTAGATAAAACCCAAATAAAGGATAAGAATTTGTCCCTTAGTATGTGAGGAGAAACTGGTATGCAAATGAACTTTTCTCTTTTACATATTTTAATAGATCTCTTCATCTCTTCCATGTCATTCTCTCACAAACACAACCATAAACACTTATCCACCCACTTTTTTTACACATCTACCCTAACCCTAAAAATTCAATACAAATACAAAAACCCTATCCATACTCTAAAATCACACATGTCGCCCACCGCCACCTCAGGCTGACGTCGCCGCTTCTCTGACAACTACCTCAACATCACCTCCGATAACCACCTCCACTCCCTATCAAACGGTCACCACATAACCTTAGAAACAATGCCACTACAGTCCCAACCCAACCCACCCATCCCGTCTTGTCATCCACCAGCCACCATAAGTTGGATATTTTCAGATCCGAAATAAGCCGACCACGAGCGACGGTGGTGGTGTAAATTCACAGCTACACGAACTTGATGTTTATAATGTGTAGGGGTTTTTTTGTTTTGGGTTTTCTAATGGGTTTTTTTCATTCGTGATATATGGAGAGCTTATAAAAAGAGATGGAGAAGAAAAAGTGGTTTTTTATTTCTAATGGTTCTTTTTTCTTCTATTGATTCATTCGTGGCTTTTTTTTGATTTTTAATGGTTTTTTTGATTCATTCGTGATATGAGGATTGTTGGTTTGGTGGTAGTTGTGGTATGTGAAGAAGATGAAAAATATTGTATTGATTATAAATTTAGGTTTTGTATTAAGAAAAAAGTGGATAGATGATGAATGATGAAGAAGAAGTGGTGGATGTGGATATATAATGAAGAAGAAGTGATGGTTGTGTTTTAGTAAAAAAGTGGATAAATGATAAGAAAGTATATATATATGTGTATGTATATATATATATATATATACATTTTTTTATTATTTATATTATTATTATATATTTTATTTTCTTATATTATTATTTAATTAAATTAAATATTAATAATATATATTTTTATATATTCTTATATTATTTATTAATATATATATTTATATTAATCAATAATTAAATAATTATTAAATTTTATATATATAAAGGTTGTACATTACTTTATTGATCTCCACCCCCATAATTATATATGGTCGCATTTTTTTTTTGTCATGAACAACGCAACTCGGTAAAAAAGACATGGAGGACCACGCCACTATCCGTGAGCTATGGAAGCCTCACCATTATGTTATTTTGAGCCTGAGAAATCTCTGTGACATTTTGTGGGTAGTTGATTGGCGTTATGGCTAAGCTTCTGTGAATCATCCATCTAGTGTTTCCTATTTGTTTCTCCAGTCGTCGTGTGAACTTTCTTTCCGTATTGTCAGTATAACTGCTCAGTGAAGCATTGATGTCGCATGTAGTAAGCGAAAATGTAAAGGATTTTACATAATTAAGACCCATGACTGTAACAAAAAATCACGTTAAGCTCGTATGCATATTATTTCCTACCCTATCGAACCGGCACTTGGCCTCATGTAAATGCTTCGTCCAATAATGTTTTTCTAATTGCTAATCTTGTCCCATTCTGAACTGTTGATTTTGTCCATTATAATAAGTGTATCATTTGATGTCTTCCTTTTTTTATTAGGTGGGGTTGCCACATATTAAATGACTACTCTCAGTATTCATCCTTACTTCTCAAGTCATCATTCAGTAATACTCCTAACATCATACTCTCATAGTACAACACGTGAATTGTATTCTGTTGTAGATGTGTTAAGTCTCACTGAAAGATATGTGAGTGTCCCTATGATGTACGACCTGTACCGTTAGAGTTCTGGTAAAGACAACACTATAGTTATACCTATCATGTGTGTAAGAAGCTCATCTCTTGGTTGTCGCTTACTTCACGTCAAGTATTTTTGTGAGAGATAGCATGTTGGTTTACTCATTGACGACTTATTCACTCGAAAGCTCCATCTGTGATTAAGCCACCACTCACTTAGTAATAGAGGCGTGGAGAAACTACCCCTCCTAAATTCCAAAATCGTTGTAAATCCACCGTCAGTCTCTTGTGCGAAGAAAACAGTGTCAAATGTGCGATCGTATTAAGTGTGTGCACCTAATCTCGAGAGTAGACTCAGAGATGATCAATGAAGATGATAACTGTAGCCACCCAAATATGGCTGAAAGCACATCTGACTACGAGAGTATCCTCCTCCTATAAACTCGTGTCATTTCAATATAGAAGCCACTAGACGTAGTGTATGCAATATGATTTGATGGATATGCCTCTAGTGATTGAGTTCGACTTCGTGTGTGTGTGAGAGAATGTCAGTGTGAGACGAATCTAAGCTCTTTACAGACCTGGGTGAAAACAAAAGTGAGAGGTAAATCTATCGTACGTTCGTCTGTCTGTGATTGTAGTGCATGTAGAGTCAAAGGATAAGTGATATAGTTATAGAGATGCATTCTAAATTTTACAGTCCGGTTGCATCTCGGATATGCTCGGTATGTTACTTCTTATCCTTCTTATTTTAAGAAAACTTCTTATTTGATCCTAACTCTATATATATATATATATATATATATATATATATATATATAGATAATAATGATAATAAAAAAATAAAAAATAAAAAGGTAAAAAAATTAATAAAAAAACAAAAAATATAATAATAATAATAATAATATTTATGTAGGAAAGGACATTTTAGTCATTTCACATCAGCACCCGAGGGTATTTTAGTCATTTTAGGTTTTTTTAACGAGTCAAACTAACGATCAACGACAAATGGACCAAAGGTGTTACGGGTTGACCCAAAACGGACTGGATCCGTTACATTTTAAAGTATTGGACCAAAACTATAACACCCCTAAAATGGGTCGAAGCGGAATATAGGTCTGAGAGTGTTACTTCATAGATCAATAGCACAAGATATGAGAACAACCTCTATATGAGTCGTTTAAAAATAATACATTGGATTAAATAAACTTGTTTGTTACAAAAGCTCGAAGCTTAAATTGTTCATCCATGAAATTGTAAAGATTTTAAGACATAACAGATATTCCCAAAATGTAATGCACCCAAATATTTATAGTAATGACTTCAAAATGGTGACCACTAATGTATCCTTGTTTCTCGTACCTTATTGACCTGAGAAAAACATGCTTTAAAACGTCAACATAAAGTTGGTGAATTCAAAGGTTTAGTAAATGTATAAAGTTGGACCGCAAGATTTCCAAATGTATGATAAGTAACGAATACAATATTACAAAAGTAATTACGAAATGCACTAAGCTCATGACACTGAAGCTCGACATATATGTATGCAAATTAATGCAAATAATGTGCCCGTGTAGATGTTTAACCCGCAACATCCAAATTGTTCCGACATGGTATACATTCGTTGTCCGGCAAACCGACACAGTGAGCGCTACTCACCCGAACGGGGATGTCAATCCCAAATAGATCTATTCAGAACATTCACGCTTACAATCCAGTAATTAACAGTTCATGATTCATGGGCATAGTGGGTTATAGCTACTTAGGCAAACTCGTAATTTGTATAAAAGTGTACTTGCATTCAAATTGTAAAACAATGCATGTTTCTCACCCCAAAGTTGTAAATCATGATAAGTGTATAAAAGTGGGGCTATGAACTCACCTAAAGTGAATGTGTTGATTATATAATCAAGTATGTAAATCGTCTCGGGAAATCCGAATGCAACCTAATTAATTATAAGCCGTATGAGTATAATGTATTTTATAGAAATAAAATATCACATGTTATATAATTACACCACCACCTAATAGTTCTCGTTTAATTTTAAAAAGTTAAAATAATAATTAAGTCGTACTTTGTCAAATAAAGTAATATGTATTGGTATGCGTTAAAGAAAGTATTATTTTTGTTCATCAGTGTATTATTTGTTAAAAATTTGTGATTTAATATCTTTATTGATATATTATATAATTAATTTAATTGTTATATAAAATAATGTATAAAAGTAAAAATAGTGCACAAGGTTTTATAAATCTCGTATCTTTATCGTTTTAACTCCGTTTTATATGTTTCTTATGTCCACGGTTTCGTATTAAGAAAATCTATCAAAATATTACTGGTGAACAGTAACTTTTACTATTTTTGTAAATTTTATAAAACTACTTTTATATATTTAATCCTTGTAATCTTTAAAAACTCATAACTTATTCATTTTAATCATGTTTCGCTCGTTCTTTACATGTCCGGATTCGTGATAAGATAAACTATGTAAATAAAACATCCAATGTTTGCATAAAAATTTGTGCCAAACTCATAAATTTAAAACAGTTTATAAAAGTATTTTTATAAACTTAAAACTTGTAAAACTCGTATCTCATTCGTTGTAATTTGGTTTTTAGTGATCCTTATAGTTTTGGTATCCTTATGACTTGTACTTTATCATAAAAATGTACCCATATTTTATCAGACCTGAAAACAGTGGAGATTTTTATAAAAAAACTTTTATAAAAAAACTTTTATATATTTAATTATCGTAACTTGTAAATATCATATCTCCTTCGTTATAGCTCGAATTTTCGAGTTCTTTATAGATTCAGAGTCTTCATGAAATGTAATTCTTTAATAAAATATAAAATAAATAATTTAATACACAAATTCTAACAGTTAGTTTTTAATGTTTCTAATTATGTATAAAGTAATTTTTATAAGTTTTTATCTTATATAAATTTGCTACAAGTCTTCTAGCTTATGGAATAACACAACTTGATATATCTTAAGTCTCTTATAATATGTTCATAGTGCTTGTCCATGTGAAGTCCTCATGATCTTTTATTTATAAACTTTTATAATAAACTTTCAACAAATTATTTTATAAACTAAACATATCAGTTAATTAACACCTATATAAAGTGTGTTCTTTCATTTTAAACATTATTTCACCATACATATATATACATATATATATATATATACATATATATATATATATATATATATACATATATACATATATATATATATATATATATATATATATATATATATATATATATATATATATATATAGATTTGAATTTCATATGATGTTGCAAGGTTTCATAAATCATAAAAATAACCTAGGTGGTGATTAACATATATAACAAATATGTAAACATAAGTAAATGAATAATGGAAATGATTAAGGTTTAAATAAACCTTAGAGATGTGTAGGAAGATAAAGAACACAATGAATCAAACTGAAATGACTAACCCAAATCCAAAACCCTAAATAGAAAACCCTAGAATTCTTTCTTGCTTAACCCTTGCTAGATTATTACCCAAGCTTCTAATACTCTTCCAAATACCTTAATTATGCCTAATATCAATGCTTGAACACTTGTATCCTTGTAAAAATCAAAAACTATGAAACCCTATATTTCTATTTTTGATCTGTGGGTTTAGGGAGTAGAGGAGAGGGTTTGTGTGTTTTAGTTTGCTTGCAAATGGAAAGAATTTTTTAAGTATCTTAAGACTTGCTTTATATAGTAACTAGTAATGTATAAACCACCTTAAGCATTACCATGGTCTTGTAGTGGTTTGGAGTACATAGTTTAAGAGCTCTCTTCCTCCATAGGAGGATGGATTTGCCAAGAGTGAAGGAGTACAAGGTGGATTGGACAATTTCTAGATACTTGGTTCAAGGATGTACTCTTGTGGGGTTAGGAAGTGTTACTAGTGAATTTTGAAATGTATTAAGTGTGTACACTTCAGAAATCCGGCCCTATGACTTATTTATTATATAAATGGTTAGTTTTTATGTATTAGGTATAAAAGTGGGTATTTGCTTGAGTATAGATAGGTATTGGTGCTTTCGGGTGGGCGTAAATGCTTTTTATTGCGAAACATAAGCCTTTTACGTAATCAATAAAAATAAAATAAGAAAACTTATAAATTATCTTCATAATAATTATCTTCATTATAAATTATCTTCAATAGAAAGAAGTATATTCTTGTGATAATGGATGATTATTCTCGATATACATGGGTTTACTTTCTTCACTCAAAAGACGTAACTCTAGAGATCATAAAGAAATTTCATTGCTCAAGCTCAATTGAATTACAAAGCCAAAGTTTGCAAGATTTGTACTGACAATGGTACTGAATTCAAAAATGCGACTCTTAAAGCTCATTATGAAAAATGAGGTATCATGCAACAATTTTTAACTACTCGTACGCCTCAGCAAAATAAAGTGGTTGAAAGACGTGATCGTACTCTTGTTGAGGCTGCTAGAGCAATGCTTATCTTTTCTCGATTACCTGAATTTCTTTGGGCTGAAGTAGTGGCTACAGCTTGTTTCACTCAAAATCGATCAATCATTCATCCACGACATAACAAAACACCTTATGAGCTATTACGCGGATGAAAGCCGAATGCTGAGTATTTTAATGTTATTGGCTCATTGTGTTATCCAACAAATGACCGAGATGATCTTGGAAAAATGAAACCAAAAGCAGACATTAGGGTTTTTATTGGTTATTCGGGAACATCAAGAGGGTTTCGAATCTATAACCGACACACCAAAAATATTATGGAAACCATTCATGTCAAGTTTGACGAGCTTATAGCAATGGCTTCTGAACATGCCTGTTTAGAACCCATGCTCCAACGATTCAATAATAATACTTCATTAGCA
>BQNB010194537.1:0-11444 GCA_026074375.1 Tanacetum coccineum
CCTAAAAGAAACTATATGAAGGTAACTAAGTTATAGTCTAGGTCAACCACCTAGTTCTCTATAACCTGTGGCTCTGATACCAATCTGTCACACCCTGCCAAGGCGGAATCGCAAGGCATGATCAATAGGCATCATCACAACACAAGGCGTCAAGATACAGAAATACTAAATGAATTAAAATCCAATATATGAAAGACACAAAATGTCATGATAACACCGACAACCCTTATCATTCAAATTCATATAGTGCAACCAACCAAAACAAAACAAATGAACATGGATTTCCGCAATGCAAGCCTATGGTTCAGCTAATTCCTCTTCCTAACTCTTCACACGTTTTGCTCACCTGAAAATGATGCTAAAACGTCAACAAAATTATTGGTGAGAGTTACAGGTTTAAGACTCACTTATGACACCGTGATCAACAAAAACAACATTTTACGAACATATATGCTTGGCTATTCTATCACAAAACAATTCACAAATAACTGGGGTGGATCGTACCCCGCCGTCCCAACAATCTGTCTCCGCGCAAGACGAACCCACTTGACTAGCTAAGTCCGTTCGGGTTACACACCAGGCCATGCCATCCTCAAAATGCACATGCCTTACCACAATTCATAACACATAGCAATAGCACATATCAATCATATAGTTTGACACTTAAAAACACGTATCACGATTCATAATTCAAAAACAGTTTTGCATCATTTCCATCTCAAAATAAGTAAAAAGTGGGACTGTAAAACTCACCTCGATGCAACGCAAATCCAAACTCTTCAATTAACCTTGCAACTAATCTATACAAAACAATACAAACATGTTACCATCGATTAGGTCTCTCACCCAAGTCGATGTAACAATCACAACGATGGATACTCTATACCATATCTTGATTCAACTCATCTATATACTCTTCACAACTGGCTAACCTCAAGTTACCTTATAAAACCTACATCTTAACTTTCTGCATTTTATCCCGTTTTTATAGTCACAAGATGACTCTAAATAAAATACTAAAACACCTAATTGGTTCTTCTCCTTACATTCTATAGCTCCCCAATGAGTTGTGAGTTTCTATGATTTTTGGATAAAAATAACAGTGAGTGTAACCTTTTTATAAAAATTCAACATCACAAAGTGTCCAGAATTTGACCTGATTCGACCTTTAAAAAGTTTAGCTTGAGCAGACCCATTTAAACACTTAGGAACATTCTACAAAAATTCTAAAAAATCATAAACATCATGAACATGCTACAGTAGCAAGCTCGTCAATTAAAAAGACGTTTTGATATGGTTTTTGACTTCACAAACATAACTCAGAATCTGCCTCGAAAACTCAATTTTGACAACGAATCTTGTTTAATTAATTTAACTAACTTCCACTCACTTTTAATTCTTGAAACCTATGGGGTTGGAAAGTAGACTCTCTGTAGATAATTTTAAGCTTAAGAAAATCAATAAAAGCTATCCGTATGACCAAGTTATGACTCTCGCAAGATGACCTAAAATTCTGCCCAGATTTCTATTCCGAATTTAACATAATTAACCCTAATTGACTTACCCAAAACCCTAATTATTATCCCTAAAACGATTTTTGATGATCAAAACCTCTTAATTACAGATTATTTACAATAACCTAATCCATCCTTAATGATTGTTACGTTAAATAAAATCAATTGAATTGAAAAAGATTTAGAAAACAATACCTTAACTCTTGAAAATCAAAACCCTAAAATTTTTGGGGTTTTCTTCTTGGTTTTGAGGGTTCGACCGGTTGGGATTTTTAGGGGAGAGAAAAAGTGATTTTTGATTAAGTTTTGATTTGTATTTATAGGCCTTAAAAGATAATTACCAAAAACAAGTTGTAATCTAATTAGGATATCTTTTCCTTTTTCTTTTCTTTTATTAAAATTCGTTTTTTTCTATTATAATTTTTATTTATTCTTTACTTATTTTGCTAAACCTTATCTTTCTACAATTCAAACTAACCTTCATTTCTAACTACTTCTAAAAATAGAAAGTATTCTAAAATCTAGAAAGTACTAAACTAATATACATAATCTTAATTACATATACATAATACGTACACGGAATATTACGTACACGACATTTGAAACTACGCAATGCCTTCAAATGATTTCATTTCCACAAGTACCATGATTCACCACTCATTTACTTCCATCTCATACACATATAAAACACATAAAACACTTAATGACACACATAAACAGAATTATACAGGTTTCAACTAACCTACTAAAATCTTAGTTGTCACAATACATTTAAGAATGCAAAAATGGCAATATATACCCTTGGTTTCTAAACTTTTACAAGTTTAGTCCTTTATATACTAAGTATATATATATAATATATATAAATATATGAAATATATAAGTATATACTATATATAATATTATATTAAACCTTTAACTTTGAAACTTGGCAAGATAGGTCCTTATAGATATAACTTTAGGAAAATGACATTTTCAGCCCCTCTAGTTATAATTTTCAAATATTTACAATATATACCCTTGCATGGGATTTATTTGCAAAACAAGTCCAAAAACCATAATAATAATATTTTTGGAATTCAAGAGAGTTTTGCAGCTTATGGCTTATTAGAATAAGCTAAAATAAGTAGAGTTTACGAGCTTATAGCTTATGAAAAGGGCTTGTGATTGAAAAAAAATAAAACGGGTACGTTTTAGGGTTTTAAAACAATTCGAAAAGGTTTGATGTTCAAGGCTCTTAACAAAGAGTTCCTTCATGATCTAATAGAGTTTAATGACAACCATAAAAGAAGTAGCATAGCTTATAGACTAGTAGAAAAAGCTACACAACTTGAAAATGGGTTTAAATGGAGGTTACTGGTTCGTAGTACTTATAGACGAAGTTCTATGGCTTCTTCCTTGGAATCCTTGGTTTCTAAACACACCTTGGGACTTCTATACTTCTGCTAGTGCAAGGATAGAGCAAAATTTTTGAGTGAGAATGTTTTTGAATGACTGAAAGTGTGTGTTTTGGTTCCTATTTTTAAAGGCAAGAACTAACTTGGTGCCCAAGTTCTAGCTTGATGTGGTGGCTTAGTTATAGATTAGTGATTCATGGAAGCTACTGGTGGCCAAGGGCTATCATGGTGACTAATAGAAAGCTAGGGTGAGGTGTAGGGAGGTGGTGATGGTTCGAAAATCAAATATGGTGACAAGTAGCTTACTTTGTATGCAACTTGTGGTGGTAGCTTACAAAGAGGTAATGGAGGTGCTTGTAAGGTGCTGGAGTGATGGTGATATGGTGGTGAGGTCATGGTGATGAAGGTGGTGGTGAGTCATGGAGGAGTTTGAGGTGTTTATTTAGTTTATACATGGCTGTTTTTGGACAGCCAACACCAGTCCTGGTAATTTGGTTGTCATTTACAAACCATAATTCCGATCAACCTTAAACCAGTGAGCATGGTTAGATATTTGAGTCCTCTACAACTTTTAGTTTTACATATATAAGGGTTACTATACAAAAATTTAGAGATAACAGCCATTTACTACAGGTGTGCAAAATTTGCGCACCTTTGCCATTTCGGCTATAACTAATTTATCCGACGTCGAATCGGGGTGATTAAATCGGCAAAATGATCACAAGACATAGGGCTACAACCTAGTGTTTTTACTTAATACCCATAACCTACTGATTTTGCCCAGATTTTATGTTTTAGTAACGGATCAGATTCTGAAAACTATGAACTAGTTTAAGGTGTAATGGGTTTGCTATGGTTTTATGATTTTTGGTTTAGGGTTAGATGAATTAGGGTTTTAGGATGATTTAGGGATTAGGTTTAGGGTTTAGGAGTTGTGTATTGGGTGTTTGTACCTTGTGTTAAAGTGGTGGTAAGATATAAACATGATTTAGGAGGTAAAATGACCTAGTTTGTATTTCATGCACAATTGACTTGTACATTAAGCTTTAGAAGGTTGTACTTGGGTTTATGAGGGAAAAGATATTCAAAAGTTTGGCATTGTAACTTGTACGCATGCTTTGAACATTTGTACACTTGTTTTGACATGTAACTAGGGTTTTTGGAATAAACGTTAACGTATAATGCTTGTTTTGGAATAACGTTGTAAATGGTACGTTAAATGGATAACGTACATGGTAAAAATGATATTTAAACATAGACTTGACATATTAGGATGTTTACATGATAAAAACATAGATATAGATGGCATTGGTAGGTTGCGTGAGCTCGTTTACTTTAGTTATGTAAATTATGTTACATAATGGAATAAAGCGAAAAATTTCCCTGTAAAAAGGTAGTATATACTTTAATAGATGAATAGTACATTGCATCTAATTTAATAGATAGATATTTACATTGATGAAAATTGCGGGTTGTTATAGTGTGGTCTAGGAGAGAGAAAGTTGAGTTGACGCTGAGATGACGGTCGCCTGTGCGGTCACCATAACACTTAGTCTTAGGAAATTGATTGGGACACTTTCATGTTTTATTGACACACTCATATGTACAACCTGATGAAGCAGTGTATGATAGATTTACAACTGTTTAATGCACAGTTTAAAGTGTGCCAATAAAAAATAAGAGTGCACATCACATCCCTTTTATTTATAACTACTTATATACCATACATTTAATAAAAATGTTAAAATTTAATATATTTTTTAAAAAATAAAATAAAATTCAAAACACGTCTTTGAACTATCAAACAAATTACAAAAAATACCATAAACTGTATTTCTTTACATCTAAAGATATAAAATAAAGTTTTAGTAAAAAAAGTTTAAAATACACCCTTAACTATTTAGAAATTTAAAAAAATTACCTTAAACTTTTAATTTTTATAATTCTTTTTTTTATAACAAATTTTATTTATCAAATATCTAATAATATTTTATCAAATTTCTTATAAAAAAGTGTACCAAGTGATAAGAATTTTAAAATTAACTTCGGTACGATTTTATAAAGAAGTAGTCAACTTCTGATTTTTCCGATAATAGATCAAAATGATTACATTGTATGAAAGATATAGACGGTAATAGATAAAGAATACAAATTGCATTATATAATTTAGATATATTAAAGCACATAAAATCAAATTATATATCCATATGCAATTTTTTTGCAAAGAAAGTAAAGTAATTTAAACGATTTAACCAAGGTTGCAAAAATCATGAACCGTTAGTCGGACGGTCGACCACCTTGTAGCTTGTAATCGGTCTAGGCGATATTAATCGGTGATTAATCAGATTGATATTTCTTGCAAAATTTGAGCATTTTTAGCAAGTTTTGTGTATTTTCGGCGAGTTTTAGGTATTGTTGACAAGATTTTTTCTACAAAACAATTTGTAATAGATTTAAACAATTACTATAAGTGATCAATGCAAGTTTACAGTGAGTTTTAGGTACTTTCGACAAGATTAGAAGGCTTCCGGCATGTTTGACCACCATTGATCGTCGTTGACCACAGTTGACCTATTTGTTTGACCCAGTTACATAAATCGGCAAGGTCGGTGCCCTTGTAGCGCCTAGGCGGCGATTAATCGGCCTTGTAGATGTTTTTCGCAACACTGGATTTAACTGATCAAATAATACACCATTGCAACGCTCGATATTTAATACTCATTTGATTACATTCAATATAATTAGTCGAATACCCATGCACAACGATGAGATTTTATAACGACAAATAATTAGATTTCTGATATAGTGGTTCAATGTTTTATGTTACGTTTATGTCTATACAACATAAAAGAATCAAAACTTTATTATATGTAGTAGACTTTTCATAATCTTATTCGAGTTTTTGTTAAAATAATAATCTTTGAATGTTGTTATGCTAGAAAAGTATGGGATATGATGAAGAGGATTATCTGTGTGGACAGGGCATCATATGACTGGCAAGATATAATTCAAATTTTGCAAACCATTTACTGCAACAACAATATCCATGGTGTTCTTGGTAGAATTGGTGTTACTGCCTGTATAATATTTGGAGGGAAAAATTTTTAAAGATGTTTCAGAACACTAAAAGATCTAAGGAATATTGTAAAGAGCTTAAAGGAGGGAATCAGATGGAAGCTAATGAGCCTGCAAGTAAGGAAAACTTAAGCAGTTATTAATGTTTTTAAAAAGTGGGACATTCTAATTACACGCTAATGTTGAAAGTTGTGTTCTCCCTTTTCTGCTCAAGATTGGCAATTTTTGAGTTTTATGCAGACCATGATAGTGGGTGGTCCTTATACATTGGAGTTTCTCTAGGTAAGGTTGTTCTTATTGACCCTTATAGTTCTTATAATTTGGCCTAAGGAGGGATTAAAGTCCTATTTGGGTCAATTAGGAAACTTATTCAGTTAAATGTACCATAAAGAAGGTAACCTATTATGAAGGATATATGGTATGGGTGGGTAGTGCATGATACTTGAAATAGTGAGATGTGAATGAATCTACTTGCTCCAAGCAATGCACTTCTAAATGAGGATTGGATGGGTATAAATGAGAGTGTGTGTTCCCTGGCTAGTGATGCCTGGTCCTCTTTTCTTCTAACCCAAACAGGAGGTTGAGCTGATGTTTTGGTTTTAAGAGTAAAAAGATCAGGAAATGTAGCTAGTTGGGTATAGCCTCTCATTTATTGTGAATGAGTGCTATAACCTACATGATGATACCTTTTCAAAAAATACCTTAGTTCATTGTGGATGCTGGTTGAATGATCTATGGGTGTTTTGAATAAGGAAATATAGTCATGAGGTTATGGTATATTGGTGAATTGAGGTGAACATGATCAGTGGGTTGTATCTGATCTAATTTCTGGTGTTTAGGATATCTACCAGAGATATGCTATGTAGTATTGTCCGAGATGTTGAAGTTTTATCTAAGATCAGTCTGTATGGTATCCGAGATGTTAGTATTATAGTAGTTTGTATTGACAATTGTTTGTACCAAGGATTAGGCTTGTCTAATCCTTCTCTTGTATTGATGTAAACCTTGTTAATTAATAAAGTTCATCTTTTTCACCAAAATAATTATAATAATAATAATAATAATAATAATAATAATAATAATCTTAGCCTGGAAAATAATTAGAGGGACTAATTTTGTCATTTCTTATTCTTGTTTGTGTAGTTAAAGTTGGATAAGCCTTATTTTGATACTGAAGCAATCTTGAGGGTCTATTTGTGTCAAGCTGGAAAAGTCTCAGCAACTCAACTATAAAAGCCAAGACTCACATAAAGATTAGGTCAAAACACCTAATCTCTTTCTCTTTAAAAAATAAGCCGATCAAATCCTTTGTTGTTTATATTTTCTCTTTCTACAAATTTATGTTCAGTTCATTGTTATTCATATTAAGATCTGAGTTTGTAATAAGTTAGAATATAGAATCACACCTAATTAGAAGTGGTGATTACTGGTGGTTCTTTGAGATTTGTTTGATCAGTTCTCTTAATGAGTTTGTTATATTGAGTTGTATTGTTCTTGATTAGAGAATCGAGAACCTTGGGTTTGATTTTAATACATTTTTTACATGCTATCAGAGCCAGTTCTTGCTCGAAATCATTTTTATAAAAAAAATTAAGGTTATCAAAAATTAGGGGTTTCTTAATTTTTTAGGTGTTCTTGGTCAATTAAGATTGTCTATGAATAGATCCATTAGTTAATTGGTTTTATAAAGTGTTTTTTTTATAAAAACGCCTATTTAAAAAAAAATCAGGGTTTGATAATTTTGAGGGTTTTCTTCTAAGAGGTTCCTGTGGTTGATTAACTATTGTTAGTCAATAAATCTTGGTTGTATCAAGGTTCTTGGTAATATTTGGTGATTGATTCCTAATTTTTGAGGAATTAGGGTTTGAGTTGATTATGGGTTTTTGTTATCTCTTTGACTAAGTGAATTAAATACTACGTAGTAATAAGGAAATCTTTCGTTGGTTTTGCTGTTAGCGTCCTCTATAACACTTCTTACACCCTATCTCTCTTTTCGTGTTTATCTTTATTGTTTAGATTCCTGGAGGATAGGTAGAGGCACTATTAAGAAATTGTGGTTGATTGGGTGATTATTGTTGTTTGTTTTTTTGTTATTATCTTGTTTGATTATATAAGCCCACTGCCCTTGACCTACCACTTACCTACCACTTAAGTGGAAAGGAAGCCTGGGAACTTCTTGGCTTATTCTTTGATTGAGATCTTTGTTTCTGTTCTTATTGTATGTTTTTTATTGTATGTTTATTTTTTGTCATCATGTCTATGCATAGTTATACTAATGATGAGTATGATGTTGATGATAATAATGTTACTTTGATAAGTAAGCTTGATAAGTAAGCACAATAAGTTAATGAAGTTAATGCAATTCTTAATGGGTCTTGATGACACTTATATGCAAATAAGAAGCTCTATTCTCTTTAGATAAACTTTACCTGATGTAAGAAGTGCTTATGCTACTATCTGTAGTGAGGAATCTCATAGAGTTGTTGCTTCCGGTTGCAATTTTGGTACCTCCCAGAGGTCTCCGTCTTCTGTGTTTAATTCTAATATGGAAAATAGAAACAATGTTCAAAGGCCCCAAACCTTTTGTACATCTACTAAACCTGCTAATGTTAATAGACCCTCTAATTTTAGGAATAAAAGATCTAATGGCGGGCCTGCTATGGTTTGTGAGCACTGTGGTTTTAATGGTCACACTATTAAAAGATGTTTCAAACTTATTGGATATCTAGCTGATTTTGGAAAAAGGAATTCTAATAATAATAATAATAATAATAATAATAATAATAATAATAATAAGTGTGTTCAAAGTTTTAATAGAAGATTTGTTAATAACAACAATTCTGTTGGTTGTAGTTCTGCTTCTTCCTTTTCTAATGATCAAATTTCAAAATTAATATCTTTGATTAAGGAAAACACTGGTAATTCAGTTGGAAAGGGAGTACATGCCAATATGGAAGGTATTATCTTGAATAATAGCAAAATTTTTAATCAAAATTTAAAAAGTTTTTTTGCCCTAAGAGTCAACTTCATTCTGCACTTATCAACTTCATTCTGCACTTATTGCAGCAGGGTTGATTGTTGACTCAGGTGCTAACCATCATCTTACATACACTGATCAATATTTAGTTAATATCATTGATATTTCCAAACTTAGGATAAAGGCTTCACATCTCAATGAGACTGAAGCCCTTATAACTAAGGTTGGAAATATGAAATTAACTAAACATTTAACCTTGTATGATGTGCTTTTTGTCCAAGAGTATTGTGTCAGTCTCAAGTCTGTTCATAAAGTAGTCAGGAACAACAAGTTTGATTTTGCTTTTGATGAGTCACATTGCTATGTTTTGCCTTAGGATTTAAAGGAAATGAAACGGTTGGAGATTGGTAAATAAAAGGATGGGTTATACTATTTTGATGGTTTTAAAGGTAATAACAAAGGGATTGAGAAAACTAGGTTAACTTGCAATTTACTTCCAGAAATTTGGCATTGTAGACTTGATCATACCTCTGACCAAGTTATGTCTGCCATTAAGAATGATATTGTTTTTGAAAAAACAAATGAAGATAAATATTGTGAAATCTTTCAAAAAGCTAAGCAAACTAGAGAACATTTTCTTTAAATTATCATTCTACTACTGTTTTGGGGGAATTGGTTCATTTATATCTTTAGGGGCCATATAGAGTGATAAGGAGAGAGAGTTTTAAGTATTTTTTAACCATAGTTTATAACTTTTCTAGAGATGTGTGGGTCTACTTACTTAAGACCAAAGATGAGGTGTTTGAATGTATTTGTGTTTTTTATAATTTGATTAAAAATTAGTTTAATAAGTCTATTAGAACTTTTAGAAGTGGTAATAGAATTGAGTTTGTTAATCAAAAATTACTAAGTTTTGTAAAGAAAGAGGCATAAAACATCAAACATCTTTTGCATACACCCCACAACAAAATAGGATTGTAGAAAGGAAACACATGCATCTTTTGAATGTTGCAAGATCCCTTATGTTTTAGGGGGAATTCCTATAAATTTGTGGTCTAAATATGTTCTAACTTCTACTTATTTGATTAACAGATTGCCTACCTTAGTGTTGAATGGGAAATGTCCTTATCAACTTGTTTTTTTAAAAAGACCATCTCTAAATCATCTTAGATCTTTTGGGTGTCTCTATTTTGCTACTATACTTACCAAAAATGATAAGTTTAGTAGTAAACCAGAGAAGTGTGTTCTTGTGAGATATTCTAGTTCTAAGAAAGGGTACAAGTTGTTCCGTCTTGATAGGAAACAATTTATTTTTTCAAAGGATGTAAAGTTTTTTTTAAATGTGTTTCCATTTAGGACTGAACTAAGTTCTGCACCTAGTGACATTAATCAAGGCTCTACTGATATTAATTTCTTTGTTGAAATTTGGAGTGGTGATCTTAATTTATCCTATGATGACAATAATAATAATGCTAGTTCACAGAGTGAAGGTAGCAACCACTCTCACCCTAGCAGTTCAACTTTTGACCATTTTAGAGGTGATTTAGGGCATCTCCATGGTTCTAATATTTTGCTGGTAAGAGTGTGATGGCTGCAACCTCTAATGAACAAATTGGCAGATATGAGGGTATTAATGATAATATTCCAAGTCCTAATGTTACAGAACAAGGTTTTCAGCCTTTGAGAAGGTCTTATAGAGTCTCTGTTTTACCTAGGAAATATAATTATTATGTTATGGCTTCTAAGGTTAAATTGATCTTAAAAAGTTTGTCAGCTATAAAAACTTGAATTCTAAAACTTTCTGTTTTGTTACTGAACTTATTAAAAGTCTTGAACCTAAATCTTTTTGAGAAGCTAGTAAAGATCAGCACTGGGTAGAAGCAATTAATAATGAAATAAATGCTTTATACAAAAACAATACTTGGGAGATTAATGAATTACCAAAGGGTAGAAAAGCCATAGAAAGTAAATGGGTTTACAAAATTAAATACAAGACTGGTGGTGAAATTGAGAGGTATAAGGCAATAGCTAAGGGGTATAATAAAAAAGATGGAATTCACTTTTATGAGATTTTTCCTCTTGTTGTTAAAATTATAACTGTTAGGTGCTTAATTAATCTTGTTGTGCAAAATAGTTGACCATTATTTCACCTTGATATTAATAATGCTTTCCTTTATGGTGATTTTTTTGGAACTTTTTATAAGTCTTTTCTTGATGGTTATTTTAATAAGGATGAAAATAGAATATGTAGACTTAAAAAGTCTATGTATGGGTTAAAACAAGCACCCAAATAGTGGAATGCTAAGTTGACTCATGCTTTGCTTAAAAATGAATTTGTTCAGAGTAAATGTGATTACTCTCTCTTTACTAAGTCTGATTCTGGTATATTTCTTGATTTACTTGTTTATGTGGATGATATTATTATTACTGGCAACAGTTTGAAGAAAATTGAGAAGTTTAAAAACTTCTTGAAGAGTAAGT
>BQNB010194539.1:0-11444 GCA_026074375.1 Tanacetum coccineum
GACTGCCACATCGGTATGCGAGCCGACCATGGTCCAGTGGTCTTATTTCGGATTCGGTTTATTACATTATTATTATTATATCCAAATTTCAAGTCCTGTGGTATTTTAAAAACCTAAACAACGCTAGCGAGCCGTTAGGAATCGGTAGCCTATTTCCTCACAACACTAACAAAACCTCGATGTGTACCTTACTTTCACCAGAAGGAATCTCTGTGAAGGGATTTAAACTAAGAATCGCAAAAACTAAAGTAACTTTATTTATTTAACAATTATATAACGTTTATTAAGCTGGTGGGAGCAAAAAGCCATAATAACCTCTATGAGCTCTAAAGAGGTCCAACTACTCCACGCTTAGCATCTACCTTATACTTAACTCTATCATTTTTTGTTCTTTTCAAAATTTTAAAGTAAAGCAAACGCTTAGTCTCGAAAGCTAAGAGGAAAGCTAGAGTGCATAACTCAGTCAAGTCAAAAGTTACCTAAGTTCTACTGGCCTACTTATTTCTATATTTTTATATTTTCATCATTTTTTTCTAATAAAATTTTAAAATTTTTGTCAAAACGGGGTTGCGTGGGAACACAAATAGGCATAAGTAAGATCATATTTTAGCAGAAATCCCCTCCCCCCACACTTAGAACTAAACATTGGCCTCAATGTTCAAAAATGTCGGGTGTCACCCCCACACTAAAGGACAAAAAAGGCAAATGCTAGTAATTCTAAGTGTGAAAGGGGAAACACGATAATATACATGATCAGGATTGAGGATTCCAAAATAAGCAGAAGATCGAAGACCGGGTTATTGAAGGATTGAAAACAAGCACGGGTTTTTACGATCTTAAGGAATCTTGCAAAACCGATACCACAAACCATAGAAAGAAGCACGCCCCCCACACTTAGGCTATAAAATCACTCACTCTTATTATTAAGAAAATAGAAAGAAGAAAAGACACGGGTTGCCTTCCGAGAAGTGCTTGTTTTTTAACGAGTCCCTAGCTTGACTCGCCCCTGAATTTAGTTGTCCTTGGGGGACAGATGGAGATTTTGTACATCCATAGCAGGGATGTCTCCTCCATAGTAGTGTTTGATCCGGTGCTTGTTTACCTTGAAGTTGGGACCGTCGGGTTAGGATAACTTAACTGTGCCATATGAAAATACTTCAGGAATCATAAACGGGCCGGACCAGCGGGATTTTAATTTGCCTGAGAAAATATTTAATCGAGAGTTAAAGAGAAGAACACGGTCACCTACATGGAATTCTCAGTTTTTGATCTTTGCATCGTGTATCTTCTTTGTCTTTTCCTTGTAGAACAAAGAATTCTCGTAAGCTTGATCCCGAAGTTCATTTAATTCATTCATTTGAACTTTTCGGTGATCACCCACTGTTTTTAAATCAAAATTAGCCCATTTCAAGGTCCATTAGGCTTTGTGCTCGAGCTCGGTGGGCAGATGAAAGGCTTTCCCGTATACCAGCTTCTAAGGAGTACAACCGATAGGTGTTTTGAAAGCAGTACGAAAAGCCCACAAGGCGTCATCTAATTTATCTGCCTATTTTGCTCGATGCTCACCTACTATCCTTTCTAATATCCTTTTTAAGCCATGATTGGACACCTCCACCTGGCCACTTGTTTGAGGGTGATACGAGGTCAAAAGCTTATGTGTAACACCATATTTTTTAAGAACATTAGAAAATTGGTCGTTACAAAAATGCGTCCCTCGATCACTGATAATGGCCCCTGGAGTTCCAAATCTAGAAAATAATTGTTTTAAGAACTTAACAACAACTCGGGCATCGTTATTGGGGAGCGCTTTCGCTTCAACCCATTTAGATACATAGTCGACAGCCACGAGTATATATCGGTTCCCCCGTGAAGACGAGAACGGGCCCATAAAGTTGATGCCCCAGACGTCAAAGATCTAATAAATCTGAACAGGATTTTAGGGCATTTTGTCCCTTTATGAGATTGTTCCCTGACGCTGACATGAGTCACAGTGTGTGACAAAGTCATGGGCATTGAGATATATGGTGGGCCAGAAAAATCCAAAGTCAAAAACTTTCTTGGTGGTGTAGTTCGAGCCATGATGTCCTCTGGTAGGACTATTATGGCAAGCTTGGAGAATATCCATAGCTTCCTGCCCGTTCACACGCCGCCGAATAATCTGATCAGCACAAACCCGAAAGAGATAAGGATCATCCAAGAAATAATATCGAACATCCTTAAAGAGTTTCTTTTTCTACTGGGATGACATCCCTTTAATTAGCACATTACCCACTAGGTAGTTTGCAATGTCAGGAAACCATGGGGGTTCATTATCGGGATTAAGAGATATCATATTTTGGGACTCATGAGGAAAATTATCATTCATTTCCATATCAACGAGATCCCCTTGATAAGGGTTTTCTAATCTACTCAAATGATCGGCCGCGAGATTCTCTGCTCCTTTTTTATCACGGATTTCAATATTGAATTCCTAGAGCAAGAGAACCTACCGGAGCAATCTCGGCTTAACGTCTTGTTTGGCAAATAGATATTTTAAAGCCGAGTGATCTGTATACACTATGGTCTTAGATAGGACAAGGTAAGACCGGAATTTCTCAAACGCGTACACCACGGCTAATGACTCTTTTTCCGTAGTTGTGTAATGCGTCTGAGCATCAGATAAGGTCTTACTCGCATAGTGTATATGCCTAAAATATTTATCTTTTCTTTGTCCTAAAACTACTCCTATGGCAAAGTCACTAGCATCATACATAAGCTTAAACGGTAAGTCCCAGTTTGGGGATACAAGGATAGGAGCTTCGGTCAACTTCTTTTTAAGAATTTCAAAAGAAGATCGACACTCAAAAGAGAAGAAGAGAGGAGTGTCTTTTTCTATCAAGTAGGTCATTAGCCGAGCTATTTTAGAGAAATCTTGGATAAATCTCCTATAAAATCCGGTGTGACCCAAGAAGCTCCTAATCCCTTTAATCGTGGTCGGAGGAGGAAGTTTTGCAATCACATCTACTTTAGCTCTATCAACTTTAATACCACTTTTAGAGATCTTATGGTCGAGGACAATGCCCTTTTTGACCATGAAATGGCACTTCTCCTAATTTAGAACTAGGTTGGTGTCTTCACACCGTTTTAGCATCATATCTAAATAGGAGAGGCATGATGAGAATGAATCCCCAAAGACATAAAAGTCATCCTTGAAACCTTCCATGGTTTTTTCAATCATATCATGAAAAATAGCCACCATACACCTTTGGAATGTCCCAGAATCATTGCAAAGACCAAAAGGCATCCTTCGATAAGCAAATGTTCCATAGGGACAGGTGAAGGTAGTCTTTTTCTAGTCTTGGGGATTAATAGGAATTTGAAAGTATCCAGAAAAACCATCGAGGAAACAATAAAATTCGTTTCGTGCTAATCGTTCTAACATTTGGTCCATGAAAGGGGGAGGAAAGTGTTCTTTACGGATGGTATCGTTTAACTTTCGGTAGTCAATACAAACGCGTCAACCCGTGACCAATCTTTTAGGAATAAGCTCATTATTATGATTAGTAATAACCGTCATACCCCTTTTATTGGGTATGATGTAAATAGGGCTCACCCAAGGACTATCAAAGATGGGGTAAATCAATCCAGCATTAAGAAGATTGATAACTTCTACTTTAATTACTTCATGGATTTTAGGATTTACCCGTCTTTAGTGCTGAACTGCCGGTTTAAAATCATCTTCCATTAATATCTTATGGGTGCAAAAATTAGGATTAATGCCCTGAATATCATATATTTTCTAAGCTATGGCCCGTTTATGGGACTTTAAAACCTTTAGAAGCTGTTCTTTTTCCTCCCTCTTTAAGTCTTTAGCGATTATGACGGGTAACTTAGAAGTTCCCTCTAAAAACCCGTACTTGAGGTGGGGAGGTAAGTCCTTCAGTTCAAGATCAGGAGGATCATCAATAGAAGATTTATTCTTTTCAGTTTCATTAATCTCAAACACAGGAAAAGGAAGAGGGAGATCATTTGAGATGTCATTATTTAATAATGTCTCAATAAGACGGATATCTCCCTCCATATCAAATGTTCCATTATCGACATCCGGTGATGTCAAATCATCGGAAGCAAGAAAAGTGTCGATCTCCTTCAAGATAAAATCACTATCCCCGAAGGGAGTGAGAGAAGGGGAGAGAGATGCGACTATAGGGTCAGAAGAAGGAGTGGGATTGCCACTCATAGGATTAATTAACTTTTGAACATTTAGTACCTCATGGAAATGATACTCACAAGTAATATCAAGAATGTCAATCTTATGGATTGATTCATCACCATGTTTTCGAGGATATCTTGAGGTACTTTCAACATTAAAGACCAATTTCTCATCACCGACTCGAAGAGTTAACTCTTCGTCGTGTATGTCGACTAAAGCATGTTCCGTCCTCAGGAAAGGTCTCCCTAAGATAAGAGGGACGCGAGGATCGACATCATAGTCGACTACAACAAAGTCAGCGGGGAATGTAAACTTTCCCACTCAAATGAGAACATCCTCGGCTATACTGGTTGGATAAGCAACAGTCCGGGTAGCTAACTTGAGGGTCATTCGAGTGGGAGAAAGATCAGGAAGGGACAGTGTCTTCCACACAGAAAGTGGCATCAAGTTTATGCTAGCACCTAGATCGGCTAAGGCCATGCATGACTCGAGCCCATAGAAATCACATGGAATAAGAAACCTCCTAGTGTCTCCAAGTTTTACAGGTAACTTTTTTAGGAGCACAGCTGAGCAGTTCTCATTCAAGGTAGTATTTGCCATTTCAAGAAGCTTCTCCTTGTTGGTAAGGAGATGTTTAACCATTTTAGCAAACTTAGGCATGTGAGCCAAAGCTTTGGCAAAGCTGATATTGAAGTATATTTTCTTAAAAATTTGTAAGAAACTGTGAATTTGTATATTAGCTTTGTCATGAAGCTTCTCCTTATTCAACCTCAAAGGATATGGTATCAGAGGTTGATTCGGATTTGGCTCAGGAATCACAGGAGAAGAAATAGGAGAAGGAGATGGCTCAGAAGAAGTAGAAGAATGAGACGGCTGGACTACCGGAGGTGGGACTTTTATGGTACTCTCGGTGAGTACCTGGTCCGTTGTCGTCTTCGGTTCTCGTTCCACCTCCTTAGAAGAAGAAAGAGGAGGAGGAGGAACCGAGGGTGCAACTAAAGTAACACCACTTCGTGTGGTGATAGCTTTAAGATCTTCTCGTGGGTTGGGAACGGTGTTGCTTGGTAACACTCTCGGAGGTCTTTGAAGAAGAAACTTTTTCAAATCAGCCATTTCGTTTTGCATATTTTGGTTTGATATCAACAACTGTCTCATTATTTCTTCAGAAGGAGACTGATTTGGAACTTGGTTTTGATTATAAGTTTGACCAGTGTTTTGATTATATCCTTAATTTTGATTGTAATTATTACCCTGGTTAAATTCTGATTTCTGTTTTAATTGAACCCTTGGTATTGATTGTTTCTATTTTGGTTCTAGTTCTTGTTCCTGTTTTGATTATTTTGAAAATTCTGATTATTAGACTGGTTGAAACCGGGTGGTCCTAGGAAATTATTAGAACGATAGCTAAGCAGATTTTGGTTACCTTGGGTTTGGTAAGTATTACCACCCTAGTTATAGGTTCCCGAAGTAGCGTATACGTCCTGAGTGTAGCCACCAGCGGCTTGACACTCGTAATAAGCATGAGGACCACCACACGTCTCATAGCTCAGAGATACAGAATTAACTTGTTGATTTATCTGGCACATTTGTAGCATATCTTTTCTCATCTTGGCCATCTGATGTGTGAGAGCTGCAATCTCTGAGGAGGAAGAAGTGATAGAGCTAGATGACTCACCTCTATTAGCTAAGGTGTCCCAGTCATTGTGGTGGTCACTCATATTTTCAATAAGGTCATAACACTCTTCGGGTCTCCTTTTCATGAAAGTCCCCCCGGCTGCAGCGTTGATCATATCACGGTGCCTCAATGTTAACCCGTTATAGAACGTATCTATTTGTGTAACGGGCAACATGTTATGGTTTGGGCACCGGTCGATCGAAAGCTTATATCTTTCCCAAGCTTCAAACAATGACTCATCCGGAAGCTGGCGAAAATTGCTAATATCGTTCCTCACCTTTGTCACCATAGAAGGAGGGATATATTTCGAAAGAAATTTAGAGGCCATCTCCTAAAACGTATGGATCAAATTTTTCGAAAGACAATCAAACCATGCCGTGGCATGATGCGTCAGCGAGTATGGAAAGAGGTATAAGCGAAGGGCGTCATCGGTGACCCCATTCTTCTTCATACTCTGGGTGATGATTAAAATTAATAGAGATGCTTATTTGTATCATCACTTGGAAGCCCATGAAACTGACAACTATTCTGAACTTGCTGAATCATATGATTCTTCAGTCCGAAGTTTGTCGCCTGAATGTTAACGGGAGCGATCGGTCCGCCCCGTCCGTTCATTATAGGCTAGCACAGCTCCTCCATTGTACATAAATCAGGAACTGGCATATGAAGATTAGGTCCCAGTGGACCATTATGATTTTGAGGAGGGGGTACCGCATGAGGTGGTCCTTGAACGTTGTTCGGATTCATGTTTACTTCTTCGAAATCGAGTAAACAAGACGGATCTCTAAAATTTCTCCGACTATGTCGAATAACACTCTCGGGATCGGAGAAAGGAAGGATAAGATTAGAAGAAGAAAAACGAATGCTCATGCACTAATAAGAAATAAAATATAAAAGAAAAATATTTTTTGGATTTTTTTTAAATTAAAGAAAAATATTTTTGGTATTTTTAATAAGATAAGAAAGAAAAATATTTTTGGATTTTTTATAAGTATAGAAAAATAGAAAATATTTTTGGCTTTTTAATATTTATACGAAAATAAACTTTCAAGACGAAAGGATCTCAAAGGCACTAACTTCACACACCTCGTGAAAATCGTACACCTCTCCCCGGCAACGGCGTCAAAAACTGATTTGATATAAAATATATATATAATACCAAATAGTAATAGTATAGAGAGTATCCCGTTTGATATAAAATTTGCTTGAGGACAAACAATATTTTATCTCCTGGATGTCGTGTCTCGACGAGAGATGAATTTGAAATCCACAAAAGTATTTTGTTTGATGCTTGAATATCGAATATTTTTTTTGGTTTTAAACTAAAAATTTAATAAACTATAGAAAAATTAGATAGCAAATAGCAAGCAATTAAACGAAGGACGATATATTATAAAAGATATGCTTGCTAAGTGTATTGATTAGATCCTTAAGTGTGAATTAAACATACAATTAAGTCCTTATTGATGAACCAATATCTTTCTAACAAATTATCTTCTCACAACGTTGGCTTATATTGAAAATAACTTTTATTAAGATATCGATTACTAATATAATGCCTAATTATTCTTACGGCTTTTGCCCGCTTGAATAACCAAAACACTAATCTAAGTAATATAAAAATCACTAATCAATCTAATGAATTGAAAAAAGATAGAAAATGGAACCGAATTGAAGAGCCGCAATTAAATGATAACCACCCGATTTAATAAGCTAAAGAAAATAATCAAATTCTTTCTAGCTTACTAAATCCTTAAGCTCCACGCCTCATGAGTTGACAGGTACCAAAAAGCACAAACAAATACAAACTGTTAAGTTTAAACAGTTTAGTACAATTCTAATTTTTTCAATTCCTGTTAACATAAACACTTGGCCTAAATCGTTTTTAACAAACCAAACGCAGCCTAGGCCCAGCTAAACAAACCAAACGCAGCTTATATCTTAAAACGCAGGCCCAATTCGTATAACATTTAGAATCAGTCTAAACAAATTTTGTATTTAAGAAACTACAATAAGCTAACAAAACTGAATAAGCTAAAGTGTAAGATAAGCTTGCAGAATAAGTCACGATAACAATAATTTGCACAACTTATTTCAAATAAGCAATGAGTAAGCAATTTAAGCCAAAACAAGCTTAAACCGAAACTAAACAAACTAAATTGAATAAGCACTAGCGAGATAAATAATCACTACTAATAAGCAATCGAGAATAAGCCAATAGCACTAATATTATGAGATAAGCACTTCTGAAACCGAAATAAGCACTAAAACTCAAAACCTTAACAATAAGCTAAACAATTTTAAGCTAAATCGAGATCTAAAACTTAAACTACTTAATAAGCCAACACTAAAATGAAATAAGCTCAAAACTAAATTAATAAGCAACAAAAGCAGCAACTAGAAATCTAATTAAGCTAAAAAAAACACTTTAAAACACCTAAGATCAACATCAATAAGCAAATAAGCTAACAAAAATTTGATCTAAGCAATATAATCTCAAATGAAATCGAATAAGCTATTTAGGAGCTTATTTAATCAGATAAGATGAGCTTCTAAGAACTCTAAAACAATAAAAGCACAAAAATAAGCTAGATCCGAGCTTATAACTACGAAAAGACCTGAAAATCTTATAAGACTAGATTGAATAAGCTTTAGAGAGCTTATAGGAGATAATCTTAAAGCTTTTAAAAAGATTTGAAATGAATAAGCTAAGGAAATAAGCTCATGAAATTAGCTTATTTAATAAGCACACATGCAAACAAACATTACAAACCAATAATCACTTAAAAAACCATTAATTCCAATAAGCTCAAACCATTCTTGATACAATATCTCAATAAGCTGACAATTTAAACGAGTTACAATAAGCCAGAAATGTAAAATAAGCTAAAACTAACTAGAGAAAACTTTTTAAAACTAATTCCTAATAATTTCAAAGAGAGGGGAGCGGAGTGATTTATATAGGGTGTGAAGGGGTATTTGTGTAAATTCATGCCTAATCATTGAGTAAATATTGGCCAATCATTGGCCTCGGTGTGTACAACCTCGGATCGTTAGGGAATTTCAGGTGTGATCAGCCGTTGTTTTTGCGCCACGTGTCCCATTCAATACTGCTTAAATTCTACGCATCTTTTCGTACGTTTGATTATAATGCAGTGAAATGAATTGCCATTTCAGAGTTAACACTTTGCTCCGCCACATGTCGAATCGTTACTGGCCTATCCATACTTAATGCGCAGTCACGTGGCTTGGTTTTATTTAATTTTGTCGCACGTGACATGACGTCACCAACTACAAATCAGATTTTATAATTCTTTTGTTTTAGGATTAGACATGCTTGTTGGGCCTAACTGGGGGTTATAGATAGGGCTGGCCCGACCCATAAAATGGGTTATGGGCTGGCTCAATAAAATCCGAGGGCAAAGTTGGACTCGTAATTTCGCGCTCTTTCCAATGGAATGCTCGGGGGATTTTTCTAGCTTTGTCTTGATCTTGAATAATAAGCACTCTCGATCGAAACGAACCCGAAAATACCCGTTTTTGCTTTGTTTTCAATCCATAGTACCTGCAAGACATAATAATACCAGACAAACATATTTGCAATATAATTAAGCATATATTAGTATTTTTAGTCTGATTAATAGTGTTTTACGAGGTATAAATGATGTGTGTTTTAGCACACATCACATCTATATAAAGGGTTTGCACTTTTTTGTTTTTTCCACTGTTCTTCAAAAATTCTACACCTAATTACCATTCTTCTTTGTCTTGCTGCTTCTTCATTTAGATACCCATTCCCAGTTCCAATATAATGTGCGTTACTTCTTCTTTTATCATGGAACTTAATTCGCTTCATTCCATATTACCCGCCTTAGAATTCGATACATTTTGTAACGATTATGGGATTAGGAGTGAGTTTGGCCTGGAATTTCCTGGGCCTAAGGACACTATCTGCAATTTTCCCAAGGGAAAGATCAGTGTTTATACTCGGTTCTTCGAGTTTGCCAACTTTCGTCTTCCTCTCTCCACTTTCTTCTACGTGTTAGTCACACTTTGGGATTCATATCTCCTAATTTTCTGTTCTTTAGGTTGCCCATATCAGTCAATTTTGAAATTAGTTGTCGGGCCCACAGTCGTGTCCCTACTGTTCACCTTTTTCGCCAATTCTATTTGGCTAGTAACTTTCCTACCGGGTGGATTACTATTGAGGAAAGGCGAAAGAAGAAAAATACCCTCGTACCTACTTGTCACAATGATCCCTTTGAATCTTAGAAATGGTGGAGGGATAGGTTTTTCTAGGTGAATGCTTCTGTGGCTCCCATCGAAATGCGGTGGTTTTCTGGCAAGGAATTTCCCTGAGATTCCGATGTTGATGGGATTGACGGGGACATGGTTTTAGAGACTTTGCTTAATGACAACCTTACTCGGATTAGTAGATATCCGAAGGAATTTATTGTCTTGATAGGGTTAAGTCATTTGTGGTTTGCCCTTGCGGATCGTCCCGTATTTTACAATAATGATGAAGAGGGTTGGTGTTGGGGCTGGTTGTTTTTACATATGTTCTTTCTTTTGTTTTTTTCTATTGATCTGGCCTTTTCTTCTTACTTGCAGAGATGAGGCTTCAGGATTTTATTAAGGTTCCTAACCCATTTGATGTTGTTTGTTCTGAAAAGAAGTTGTCAGAGAATGAGAGGTCTATTCTTGAGCAGACTGCGGATGTTGTGACTCCACCATCTGATCAGGTTGTGAATCTGGGTCTTTTTCCCATTGATCAACAGTTCCCAGTTGATGCTCTTCCTCCTCCCACTAATGTTAGGAAGAGAACCTCAGTGCAGGCTCCTGCTGGAGAGTCTGCTTTAAAAAAGGGGAAGTGTGTAGGGAGTCTAGCTCCGGTGCTGCTACGGCCGGAGAGTCTGCTTCGAAAGCTGATGATGCCTTATCCACATAGTTTTCTGATGGTCTTCCCCCAGTCACTGCTTCTAAGGTCGGGGAGTTCATTCATGGTATTTCTTCTGCTCCTCCTAAGCAATTGTCTGTTCAAGGTAAAAAGTCTTCAGTTTCCAAGAAAACTCTGTCGAAGAAAGGTCAGTTGGTGATAGGTCCTCCCAAGTCTGTTATTATAACACCCTGTGTTTTAGGGTCATTTACGACATCAATAAATTCACTATGTATTTTTAGTATTGTACGCGTTTGCTTTTAAATCGTAATCGTTAAGTTAAATCGCGTAAGCTAAAAATTATCGTTCAATGTAAACGGGCATCAAACAATTAAATGTTTACATCAAGCAAGTGTTAAGTAATTATTTTGAGGATAATTATTAACTTTGTTCATTTTACTTTTATTGGTTGCGTAAAGTGTAACACCCCCAAAATAGGCCAAAGCGGAATATGATGTTCCGGGGGTATTACTTCATAGATCATTAGCACAAGATATGAGAACGACCATTATAAGGATCGTTTAAAACTGATACATTGGATTTTATAAATGGTTTGATACACAAAGCTCATGGGCTTAACTTGTTTATCTTGGAAAAATAAAGATTTCACAACATAACAATATTCCAAAATGTAATGCATG
>BQNB010194540.1:0-11444 GCA_026074375.1 Tanacetum coccineum
GACACGATCAGACAAAGATCAACATTCTTCAATTGTTTCATGATGTGATCAACCGAACAAATGTTGATTATGCTGCTCTTCTGTAGTGGGATTTTATGAACAATGTGTTTCAGAAGAAGGAAGCCATCCAGTATCCTCGATACATCAAGCTCATAATTGCTGATTTGATGAAGAAATTCCTAGACATTCCTCAAAGAGTTGATGAGGATTATCTTTCCATCTAGGATGATACTCCATTGGTTAGTGTGTATACTACTGGGAATGTGCTTGTACGAGGGATGCTAATTCCAGATGTGTTTCTGACTAACGAGATCCGTGTCAACGATGACTTTAAGGAGTATGAGACGGTGTTCATTGGAGTAGATGTTCCAATAGATCAACTGCAACCGGTTGTTTCTACCCAAGGAACGCATAGGTCTACACCTAGAGCCTATAGGATACTTATTGTTTCTATTGCTAGTCCTTAGGGGAAGAAGAGGAAGCAGACTGCTGGAGAATCAAGTTCACTACATAAATCATTAAAAATAACCATTAGACAAAAGCAGGTGGTTGAAGGTGAAAAAGATGATGATGACTCTGAGGATAGGTTAGAGCCCGAGAGTCATAAGGAAAATCCAGAGTACGTTGATGATGATGATGACAAAGAGAAGGTAGATGAAGAGAAAGATGTTGATATGGGTAGTTTGGAGACTAGGATTGAGGAGATGCAGACACCAATTCCCACACCACCTAGATCCCCTAGGATAAACTTAACTTTGAATAAGAACATTACTCAGGAATTGACGGATATTGTCCCACTTCCAACTGCAACTACATCTAAGACTCCACACTCCAAACGACGTATTTCCAGAATGTATAGCCATCTTCCAAGTGCGCTTAGCAGGATGTGCAGACGTCAAGGGTATACGATTCAGAACATGGAACAAAAGTGCGTCATAACTAAATATTTCTAGAAGACCCACAAGAAAGTTAATCGAGTTCTTCATTAAATTGTACCACAACTCGCTGAAAGAGCTACAAATGACTTGATTGAAAATAACTTGAAGCCATCTATTGCTGTAACTATTATTAAAGATCGTGATGCTTTTTGTTCAGAAATACCTGATCTTGTTTCTCAAGAATTTGTTGCCCAAGCACCAAAGATCATCGAAGAACTTTTCAAGAATTACGTACAAAGCAATGTTATTCAAGTCCATCCTATTACAACCACATCAACTGAAACAACTTCAACAGCTGATCTTCAACAACAATTGTATTTAAAGATGAAAAGAAGTCTTCAAGATCAAGCTAATGATCCAGTCTTGTGGGAGGTACTAAAACATAAGTTTGAAAAGTCTTTCACCTCTAATACTTCTTGCAGGGATGATGATATTCACTCATAAAGACATGATGACCATCAAGAGGATGATGCTCCTCCCGAGGGGGGAGAAAAGAGTGAAAAGACATAAGGTATCAAAAAGTTTAAAGTCTGCAAAGGGTTCTTCATCTAAGCATTCAGCTAAAGATTCCACAACTTATGTATCTAAGCAACAACAACAACATGAATAGGATGCATGGGTAGAGGAAACAGTTATTGATAACGATGAGGTGATTTCATAAGATGAAACACCTAAGCTAATCACAGAACTTCAAAATGTCGATAAACATGTTCTAACTATCTTTGGTCGTGCAAGAATGGAGGCTACACTGAATGATATGTTAAGTAACCAGTTCAAGAATGATGAAGAGTATCGTGATAACAGGTAATTTTCCTAGGGTTAAGTATATAAAATATTATAATTTCGTATTTTGAAGTCTTTCGATCTTGTCAGTCTTCCTGATGAAAGCTGAGAAGTTGACTTCAGTTGATTATTTTGCATAAAACGGTTATAGTTTAACCGGGAGTTTGATGGAGTTTTGAGTTCGTAAGTGAATCACTTTTGATTCGTTTTTCTATTTTAGAGTGGTTTTGAGGTTTTCAGTGTTTTCTAGGAAGTTTTCCCGCGTCTAGCGAAAAATCGTCACACAACACGTACCGGCACGACAATTTCTTTGAGAATGGAGATTTAATGAATTTAGGAATATGTTAATGGGTTTATTTATTCAATAAATTCAAGATGTTAAAATAACTTTGGTTTAAACGTAAATCGTGGGTGCGAGATTTGAAAGTTATCATAAAAACGGTTGTTTTCGTGAAATTCGGTGAAAGATTGTAACGTTCGTAAGAAAATGGAATTTTGGTCAAATAGAAGTTGTCAACTTCTATTTTGTGGTTTGAGGTGTTTTTAAAATGGATTTTTGTAACAATTTAATGTGTTAGGTGTCGTGTGAATAACCTAGATTTATGAAAAAGTGATTTTAGACGCAATGAAAATATTAACTAAGTTCGGTTTACGTTTTAAATAGATGAAAATTGACCTTTTAAGTGATCCCGACACAAAAAGGAAAAACCTGAGACCCTCCTTAAATTCTCATTTGGACGCCTAGGTGATAAGGGGACAAGAAGGCTATTATTTAGCTAAAATGTCTTGCATAGTACCCTTATATTCTCCCACTCCCTCAACCATTTCATTCATTCTCTCATTTTCAAAATAACAAAATATTTCTATCTCTCTTTTTCTCTCTATAATCGGACGAACCACAAAGAAGCAAGAAACAAAGATTTTAAAGATTTATCCAAGAACATGAGTTAAGAATAGATAGTGGGTTGATAGTTACTAGACGCGGGTTATATAAAAGGTATTCGAGTTCGTTCTTTTTGCGTCAAAACCGAACCAAGGTTATCCAAACTTATAAGTTTTCTAAACTTTGTTTAAAGTTGTACTTTTATGACTATTATGGTGTTAAAACACTAGTTGTACAAGTTCATCGTCTTAAAAATCGAATCTTGGAACTAAAAAATGTAAATAAAGGAGTATTTGGTCGGCTGTTTCGTTTTAATGATTGAAGGTGTCTTGAGTGAATTGTATTTATGTGACACTTAGCCTAAGTGTTGAGTCATTTTACGTAATTACCACACAACCATAATATGAGATAACAGTTTTGGTAAATATAACAGTTTCGTTATGAGATAATGATTTTGGTAAAGATAACTGTTTTGGTAACATTTTCGTATGCGATAACGGTTTTGGTAAAAGATAACGGGTTCGTTATAAGAAAATGGTTTTGAGATAAAGTAAAGGTTTGATGATAAGAAAAATGGGTTTTTGTAACAGTATTGAGAATCTTGGTGTGCGTAAAGACGAACACTTGTACAATAAGACAACTTTGTATAAACATTAATTAAGTGTCGTAATTGACTAGGTCGTGGCCGGGTACTGCTATGCGCTTGGATTGAGATTATTTGTGATTAGAGATTAAGTTTTGTGTTGTTTGCATTTTGCTATTAAGGTAAGTTCTCGTAGCCCTATTTTTCTACTGTTTTTCCGTTGGATGTAACCTTTGCCCTTTTTGTGTTCTGAATATTTCATTAATAGTCCTTTGACTATTTGACTTTTGTCAGTTTATTCAGATTTTGTACCGTGTTGACGGTGTAGATTTTTATGAGATATGTGATGAATTGAGGTTTATTGTGATTAATAATCCTTTTTGGAAGGTATTATTGTGTTATTCGTATTCCGGGTGGTTTGACCCATGAATTTGTGAGAAATGCCAAAAAATGAGTTCTGACACGTCCGTTAATGTCCAAATGAGTTTTGAAGGGTATAAAGTGAAAATATGTCGTGTAAATACTCTAGGTTAATGGAAAAGTATTTTTAAAGTGAATAAAAATGCTAATTAACTTTGGGGTAAATTTTACGGTTGAGTTTTACGAGTATTTAAGTGATTTCGACACAAAAAGAAAGACCTGGGACTCCTTGGATCCCATATCCGGTCAAATGGTTAAAAGGGGGAAATGAGGCTTATTTTTAGCCTTATTGTCTAGAGATGCTTTGTACAAGTATGTTCTTTTTCCACTAGTTTTCTCATAATTTCATTTTCATTTCAAAAAAAATAAAAACACACACTTAAGTGTGTATGTGTGTTCGTCCAACTTCACAAACAAGAAAACACCATAAATTTTTGAAGTTTGATCAAGAAAACATGAAGACATAAATATTTGGGGTTGATTCTAGTGTTTGGTTATTCATTTAAACAACGTTTGGGTTGTCCGGTTCGTGTCGAAATATACAAATTTGAAGATTTTCTTGTAAGTTTTCAAATTTAAATTTCGTTTGTCCTTTTGGGTTTATTTTGATGCATAGATGTTAGTTGTACAAGTTGATCGTTGTGAAAATCGATTTTTGAAAGCGAAATGAATAAAAAGGGTGATGTTTGGTTCGTGAATAGTAAAAAGGAAAAAGAGGGATTTTGTAGTTTTGATGTTGTGGTCATGATGGTTGAATAATATATGATGCTAGAATGCTTATTTTTTATAGTAGCTTGTATAGCTTATTCGGGCTTATTTTTAAGCTATTTCTTGGCTTATTTGGGCTTATATGCCACGAACCACTTCCCAAAATCACTAGGAAAGTGATTTTGATTATTTTTGTGTTATGGCGTATGTTGTGGACTATTTTTGAGGCTTATGGTAGTAACCAAATGCGATACGTAGCTTATTAGCTTATTTTCAAGCTTAATATACGTATTTTTGAGCTATTGGACTCACGACCCAATAAGTCTATTTAAGCCGCGGCTTAATGAGATGGCTTATTGTGGTCCGGATTATTTTTACTTATAAGTATATACTTATATATGTAAATGGACTTTGATTTTGGACTTGGATTGTATTTTGTACTTATAAATGTCTTAATGGACCTTTTGTTGGGCCTTAAAGCCCAATAAGCGATATTTAGTCGTTGTGAGAGTTTTGTCGGACTTTTGAAAGTGGAAATGTATTTACGACGTGATATTGAATGGTATTTTGGGAAAATTGTTTTAGTAAACGTTAAAGATTAAGAATTTGGAATTTTGTCGAAAAGTGTCGAATTTATGAAAAGTGTTGAAAATAAGGTTTGAAACCTTGGAAAACGTTGTTTGAGCGTACGGGTCATGTCGAAATTTTGTAAAATGTTTATATCTTAAGAAATGTTCATAAAAACAGTGATTTTTGATTTTTATATAATAAAATATTATTTTAATTATTTTTATTTTTTAATAAATTCACCAAAAGACGAAAAATATGATTTTTCTCGAAACTTCTCTAATGTGTTTATTATGAGTAAACGTTTCATTTTTAACCATATTATGATTATTTTGAAGTGACCAAGGTTTACCGAATGGACTTGTCGAAATATATTTATAATTATTAATTATAAATATTTATTTATATTACTTATCTATTTTCTCTAAATAGTATAAGTATGTATTATCGGGGAATGAGATTGATATGATTGTGGAAATATATCATCAACAATCACACCACTAAATTGTCTTGGGTAATTGTACAACGCGTTTAAACTCTATGCATCAAACGTGAAGATTGTTTGGAATTGGATGATTAAATTGGGACATTAACTGGACTAGGTCGTGTGCGGGCGTCGTTGCATTTGCGTGTGTGATTGAGATTTGGTTGCTAAAGACTTGCTTGAGGTGAGTTCTCGTAGCCCTACTTTTTACTGGTTTTTCCGTTGGGGGGAAATGATACTCAAATGTGTTTTGAAATGTTTTGAATTGAACTGTGCGAAATGTGGTTTTGTTTTTGGGACAAGATATGTGACAAAACATGTACATGAAATTACTATATGATTTACTAAAGTCACGAGTCTCATAAATCTAAGAGTTTCATCTAATGCAATTAACGCTCGTCGCTTACCTCTTGCTCTATTTTTTTATTCGCTGGTCAGACCTCCGGTAATAAGTGGGTTTATGTTATTTATTTAAATAAATGCACTAAAGACGAAAAATATAATTTTTCTCGAAGCTTTCGAAAAGTGTTAATTTGGTAAACGTTTCATTTTTCAACGATATAATGATTATTTTTGAAGTGACTAAGGTGTACGAAAGGACTTGTCGAGATATATTTATAATTTATAATTATAAATATTTATTATATTACTTATCTATTTAAGCTAAATAGTATAAGTATGTATTATCGAGGAATGAGATTGATATGATTGTGGAGTTAAGTCGTCAACCATCACACCACTAAAATTGTTTTGGGTAATTGTACAACGCGTCTAAACTCTATGCATCAAACGTAAAGATTGTTTTGGTGTTAGATGATTATATTAGGGGGGGGGAAAAAAATAAAAAATTTTTTTTTTTTTAAAAAAAAACTGGACTAGGTCGTTTGCGGGGTAGTTGCATTTGGCTTGTGTGATTGAGATTGGTTGCTATATTACTTGCTTGAGGTGAAGTTCTCATAGCCCCACTTTTTACTATTTTTTCGTTGAGGGAAAATGATACTCAAATGTGTTTTGAAATGTTTTGAATTGATCTGTCGAAATGTGTTTTGTTTTGGGACAAGATATGTGCTTATGATTGCTATTTGATATTAAGTGTTGTTTGATTGTTTGGACCAGATGGGTACGCCTTACCTTGTTATTTGTATGTCAGTTGTTTGGAATCGGAGGGGTACATCTACCCTTGTACGTGTGTGATTATTAGGAGCGGTATGAGTACGCACTGCCCGGGTTTGTGTGTGGCCTGCCTTAATTTTGTGCTCCAGTGGTAGGCCCTTTAGTGCTGTAAGTGACATATGGTTATTGATTAGCGGTGATGCTAAGGTTGTTTGCATATATTCACTGTCATATAGCACTATTGTCCACTGTTGAAATATTGGCACAGCTTTTGGGTTTAAGGTCAAACCTACGAGCTCACCAACATTATTGTTAACATTTTCGAGTATCATTTTCTGGTGAAGTGAAAGAAGAGTAGTTGGGTGATTGATAGCAGACTTAGAAGTATCCCGAGTGGAATTTCGTTTTTAGTCTTGCTTGTTTGTTGTTTTGATTTAGTTTTTGGTTGTTTTAGGTTAAGTTTTGATTATGGTCCCCCTGTGAGGGCATTTTGAATAATTGTTAAGAGATTGTGGATTGAGTGTGATTTGGACATCACTGTGAGTTTGTTCAAGGTTGATGGGTCTTCCTATAGCACTTGGGAGTTTATGCAATTGTAGTTTTCTCTATTTTGTATATGTGTTAGGGATTGTTCAATTATGTTGCATTCTCGTGTTTCCGCCATTGTCGAGGTGTGACAGATTGGTAATCAAAGCCAAGGTTATAAAGAACTAGGTGGTTTGGCCTAGACTATAACCTAAGATCCGTCGCCTAGTTGCGTATAGGATCTATGTGCGCGGTGTTCTGCTTCTGTGTGCCTTTATGTATTCGCGGTTTGGTGCCTTAGTTATGTCAGTCATTGAAATGGGTAGGCTCAATATTGGATATGAATGAGAAAGGATGCGAAGATAAGTACGGTGGCCAACGTAGTTATAAGCGTATCACAACTCACTCATACTTGATAATGTTGTTCACACAAATCGATGTTGACACCGTAGGGTGGAGTTACGTTGTATATACTATGTTGCCCATGTTCTCCTCAGTATTGATAATGCCGCCAAGTATGAGACACGAAATGTGGTCGATCCTGCTTGCCGAATCACTAGTGAGGGTGAACGGGTTGGTAGGCGTGAAATGGGTAGAAGACCTAAGGAAGGTAATGATGAGCGTGTTGAGGATTTGAATGGTCATGGAAATGACCAGGGTTTGGGAGCTAATAGGGTGTAGAGGGAGTCAATGGGAATGTAGAGGGAGCCAATGGGGGTGCACCCGACTTCTCGACGATCATTGCCCATCAATTGCAGAACCTCTTACCTGCCATGCTAGCTCAGGTTAGTAACCGAGGAAATGTTGAAAATTAGAATGGTAATGTGGTTAATGAGAATGTTCAGGAGAACGTGGGGAATGTGTTAGTAAATGGCAACCGGGTAGGTTGTTCATATAAGGAGTTCTTAGCTTGTAACTGTTAGCCTTAATTATATTAAGTCAAACAAGAATGTTATCGGTCTTATAAAGTCAAATTGGGTCTTGTAAAGTAATAGGCTAGTCGGGTTCAACGGGCTTGGATTGTAATCTAATATTGTTCGTGTTTCGGGCTCAAAGCCCAAGATATGCCAAGCCCGGCCCAAGTAGAAAAGCCCATACGCCTACATGTTGGCTAGGGGTATAAAAGAAACCCTCTCCACACATGGAGAGTGTGTTGGTTGCATTTGTCTCACTTGTAACTCACCACTTTCTCTCTCTAATCTAACATTCCAAGTTCTTTTCATCTCTCTTTTCTCTTTTCTTATTTCCGGCTTATCTAGGGCTTATTTGGGTTTGCTTATTGTTGTGTTTGGATTATATTGTGGGATAACATGTGGTATCACTCGCCAAGGGGTGTTTAGTGTTTGATTTTTGTGGTTTAGATAAGGCAAAAACCATTGGCTTATTTTTCTTTTAAATGCCCACGTTCAAATGCTTGTGAGCTATTGGCTTATTAACCCGTATTTCTACTGTTTGTTCTTAATATTCTTCATCTTATTTAGTAGTCATTTGATATATTAGATAAGCTCCAAAGTTCTTTTTAAGCTTATTTAAGAATCGGCTTATTTTTCTTCTTTTTTTTTCTTTCTCGACGTGGTTTGTTGGATTTGATTTAGAAGATACACAAGAGTCACGTCCTTTCTCCTTTTGTTTGATCTTTCAATACTTGTTTCTTAGTTTTCCTTATATTTTTGTGGCTTATTTCGAGCTTTTTCCGAGCTTATTTCAGCTTATTTTGGGCTTATTTTAGGACATTAACTGGACTAGGTCGGGTGCGGGCGTCGTTTTGCATTTTGCTTGTGTGATTGAGATGGTTGCTAAATACTTGTGAGGTGAGTTCTCATAGCTCCTACTTTTTACTAGTTTTTTTCCGTTGGGGAAAATGATACTCAAATGTGTTTTAAAATGTTTTGAACTGATCTGTGTGAAATATGGTTTTGTTTTGGGACAAGATATGTGCTTATGACTACTATGTGAATATTATGTGTTGTATGATTGTTTGGAGCGGATGGGTACGCCTACCCAATATTTGTATGATTGTTTGGATCGGAGGGGTACACCTACCCAGTATGTGTGTGATTATTAGAGCGGATGGGTACGCCTACCCAGGTTTGTGTGTGGGCCCTGCCTTAAATTTTAGTGCTCCAGCTGTGGCCCTTTTAGGTGCGTAAGTGACATTGGTTATTGATAGCGGTGATGCTTAAGGTTGTTGCTTATAATTCACTGTCATATAGCACTATTGTCCACATGTTGAAAGATTGGCTCAGCTTTTGGGTTTAAGGTCAAACCTACGAGCTCACCAACATTATTGTTGACGTTTTCGAGTATCTTATTCAGGTGAAGTGAAAGAAGAGTAGTTTGGTGATTGATAGCAGACTTAGATGTATCCCGAGTGGAATTTCGTTTGAAGTCTTGCTTGTTTGTTGTTTTGATTCTAGTTTTTGGATGTTTTGGATTAAGTTTAGATTATGGTCCCCTGTACGGGCAAATGAATAATTGTAAGAGATTGTAGATTTTAGTTGCGATTTGGGACATCACTTGAGTTTGTTCAAGGTTGATGGTCTTCATAGCACTTGGAGTTTATGCAATGTAGTTTTCTTTATTTTGTATCTTGTGTTGTGATTGATTATTATGTTGCATTCCTGAGTTTCCGCCATTGTCGGGGTGTGACAGATTGGTAATCTGAGCCAAGGTTATAGATAACTAGGTGGATTAGCCTAGACTATAACCTAAGATCCGTCGTTTAGTTGCGTATAGGATCTATGTGTGTGGTGTTCCGCTTTTGTGTGCCTTTGTATGTTCGTGGCTTGGTGCCTTAGTTATGTCAGTCATTAAAATGGGTGGGCTCAATATTGAATATGACTGGGAAAGGATGCGAATATAAGTACGGTAGCCAACGTAGTTATAAGTGTATCACAACTCACTCATACTTGCTAATGTTTTTCACACAAATTGATGTTGACACCGTAGGGCGGAGTTGCGTGTATATCTTGTTATATATAGAAAGATATTCTATATATATGTGCGAGTCTTCCCACTTACCTAATGTTGCCCATGTTCTCCCTCGTATAGATAATGTCGCCAAGGATGAGGACCCGAAGTGCTGGCCGGCCTGCTGCCGAATCACTAGGAGGGGGAACGGGGGTACGGGTTGGTAAAGGTGGAAGGGATAGAAGACCTAGGGAAGGTAATGATGAGCGTGTTGATGAATTGAATGGTCATGGAAATGACCAGGGTTTGGGAGCTAATAGGGGTGTAGAAGGAGTCAATGGGAATGTAGAGGGAGCCAATAGGGGTGCACCCGACTTCTCGAAGATCATTGCCCAGCAATTGCAGAACCTCTTACCCGCCATGTTGGTTCAGATTAGTAACCGAGGAAATGTTGGAAATCAGAATGGTAATGTGGTTAATAAGAACGTTCAAAAGAACATTGAGAATGTGATAGTGAATGGAAACCGAGTAGGTTGTTCATATAAGAAGTTCTTAGCTTGTAACCCTAAGGATTATGATGGTAAGGGAGGTGATGTAGTTCTTACTCGTTGGATTGAGAAAATGGAGTCTGTGCATAATATGAGTGGTTGTAGTATTGACCAAAAAGTGAAATACACTGCTGGTTCATTTGTGAGTAAGGCTTTAACGTGATGGAACTCTCATATCCACACGCTAAGTCGGGAAGTTGCTGTTAGTATGTCATGGAATGACTTTAAGTTTATGATGATACAAGAGTTTTGTCCTAGTCATGAGATGCAAAAGTTGGAATCTGAGTTGTGGAATCACGCCATGGTCGGGGCTGGCCATGCTGCGTATACTGATAGGTTTCATGATTTGGCTAGGTTAGTTCCACATTTGGTAACTCTTGAGAGTAGGATGATTGAAAGGTTTGTGTATGGCCTTCCTCTACAAATCCTTGGGATGGTGGCAGCAACGGAGCCAAAGACTATGCAGAAGGCGGTGCAGATTTCTGGTGCATTGACCGATGAGGCTGTTAGGAATGGATCAATTAAGAAGGTTGAGAAAAAAGGAAATGTGGGGGAACCTAGCAAGGATAGGAGTGGAAGGGATGATAATAAGAGGACTAGGATTGGGAATGTTTTTGCTACCACAATAAACCCTGTAGGAAGAGAGAATACGGGTACTTGGCTCAAGTGTACCACCTGCAACTCCTACCATGCACCCGGAGGGCCTTGTCGCACATGCTTCAACTGTAACCACCCGGGTTATTTGGCAAAGGATTGTAGAGGTGTGCCGAGGAATGTGAATCCTGTCTATGCTAGAAACCTAATTGTTAGGGCATGTTATGAGTGTGGTAGTACCGACCATGTCAGGTCAGCTTGCCCTAGATTGAATAGAGCTCAAGGCCCGGAAGAAAATTGTCCAAATAAAGTTGCTGCTAATAACGGGGGTTAGGGTCGTGGAAACCAAGGGAACCAGGCTAGGGGTAGGGCATTCATGTTGGGAGCA
>BQNB010194541.1:0-11444 GCA_026074375.1 Tanacetum coccineum
TCAGATAATCCAAGCATTTAATTCACCTGAGAAAAACATGCTTAAAAACGTCAACATAAAGTTGGTGAGTTCATAGGTTAGTTTGATATGATGCAATGTTTGTGAAAACGACTATAGTCTAGGGTAAAATATGCAACCTAGTTCTCAATAGCCAGTGCTCTGATACCAATCTGTAACACCCCCAAAAATACAACAATGCAGCGGAATACCACATGGGGTGCTACTTCATAATACACAGCGCTAGATACAAGAGAACGACCTCTAAATGTGTCGTTTGTAAAACAATCTCGTTAATTTAATCAAAATCTTGAATTTAATATACATTTGTCCCATAATTGCATCACAATGAAAAGCTTGAATGTATAGACTCCAATGCACTTCAAGAAATTTCCGATGCATATAATTTCCCTTGAGGAAAACATGCTTAAAAAGTTCAACATAAAGTTGGTGAGTTCATAGGTTTCTGTAAATACAAACGTTAGTTTTCAATAAATGTAATCTGCCCACTTATCATTACAGTGTCATATAAAACGTTTAGTGACTACTGTCTCCCTACAGTATCATAAAATAATTGTGTGACCATTTAAATCATTAAATGTCCTTCCAAAATGTATGTGTCAAAGTTGGATCACAAATATCCAAAATATGTATTGCCACTTTATTCAAGTATGTATAAAACCATGATTACCATTACTTTAAGTTCATGAACTGTGACGTAGACTTGTATGTATGCCACTTTATTCAAGGCACAGTAAAAGTGTACCCATAGTATGGTTTCCCTCAGAACACTCGGGCGATAGTAAAGAATGTGTTCCCCGTTACCGGTGTCCCCTCAAGGACACCGGGCTATATGAAGAATATGTTTCCCCGTTACCGGTGTCCCCTCCAAAGGGACACCTGGTGCATATAAATATGTATATGTGATTGTTGACCCGCAGGCGCAATCCAATCGTTTAATCCGACATGTATAACGTTCGTTCCCGGTGATCGCTAGTCACCCGTCACGGGGATTGTCAATCCCAAAATCGATCCTATTTATAACATTCACGCTCACCCTCCAAGTGATTTACAGTTCATGCAACCTAAGCTAATCCATAATCATAAAAGTATAGAATGCGTTTACGTTCAAAAAGTAAACCCAGTATTGTATCTCCTCGCGAGATATATAAGTGAGTATGTAAACCA
This sequence comes from Tanacetum coccineum, assembly GCA_026074375.1. Classification (NCBI taxonomy): domain Eukaryota; kingdom Viridiplantae; phylum Streptophyta; class Magnoliopsida; order Asterales; family Asteraceae; genus Tanacetum; species Tanacetum coccineum. The sequence goes on from BQNB010194541.1 coordinate 1,186, forward strand.
AACAGGTAATCAACCATGTAATGCGTTTGTAACATGTATGGGCAGACGAGTTGAAAATGTGCAGTACCGAGTGTAAACCTAACACGTAATTGAATTTGTAACAAGCATGTTCCTCACCCCAAAATCTATGTAAAACATGTAAACGTGGGCTATGAACTCACCTTGCTGTTGAAGAACGATTGAAGGATAGGCATCTATTCCTTGATGATGAAGAATGACTTGACAGATAGGCATTCCAATATGCACAATAGACGGAAGCGGAAGCTGTCTGACCGTGAGATGCAGCTTAACTTAACGGCCTAAGTCTCCACTAGCCTAGGGATAGGTGTTTGGGTCTCCGGTGAATTTTTTATGTCAACGCAATGCGTTGATAAAGATTTAGATTCTAACTTGTAATGGTGTGGTGGTAGTTAAATAATAACATTGAACCTAACTCAACGTGTGTACTAACATGTTTTTATATTATTACTTATGAAAGTAACCTATATATGATTTCCTACTGTGAATTATATCATAAAAATCGATCAACCCGAAGATTTATGTAAAGTATATAATAATTTGCAAGTATATTATATAAAATGTGTGAATAAATAATTAAACCCAATTATTTCGACAGCAATTCAATTGGTAACAGACTTTGAATAAAAGTAGACAAATGTCTTAATGTTATAAATTAAACAACCGATGTTTGTAAAACTTTTACAATAGTTATGGTGTTACCTTCTAGCTGAAAGTTTGTAACCGTTCATAACCATTATAAAATATAAATTAATATTTTATAAATTATGTTTCGTTTCTTTGACAAGTCGTATCTAAAACAGTCGTCTTAATGTAAAAATATAGTTTTCGTTCGTTGTCAAATTATGATGTAGTTGTATTTTAATATATCTTTAAAATATAACATAGTCCTTTTATCGGTTTCTAAAATGATAGCAGTTTTAGTGAACCATTAATAAATATAGAAATTTATATAAAATTTCTTCATGACTTTCCCGTTTATAAAACGTTTTCCGTTTTTGCAAAACTCTACGTTTTCCCTTAATCAATATGTGTTGCAATCATTCGCCTTCCAATATTTCAAATGCCCACGTGTTTCAGATATAACATATATATATATATCGTTATATCTAATTTAAATTAATTAATAAATATTATATTTATTTAACCGATTATAACCACCAATAATTATTTGTCCGGTTTTAATATTTATAAAAACCTTTCGTTATTTTCATTTGTTGTTTTGATATATATAAACCAAACGAAACCTTATGTCGTGATTCTGCTATTCCAAGCGCTCCCTACGGTTTTTCTGCTAAACCAAACAAACAAACCCATTTGTTGTCTTCTCTAAACCCACATGCACCCTATGTCATTTTCTGTTCCATCCAAACGTGCCCTAGTCGTTTATAATTACAACCAAACGCACCCTTTCGGGTTCACATAACCAAACGAACACCCCTAGTTTTTAACAAGCCAAACGAACACCCCTAGTTGTATACAAAAACCAACACGCCCCGGCTGTGAACCACAACAACCAACCGAACCCTTTGTTTCTAACAAAAACCAAATGCACCTGATGCTTATAAAAAAAATAAACCCAATGCAAACCAACGACACCCTCTCCCTTAAGGCGGTGGCTGCCACCCACAGCAACCCCGCGTGGTGGCTGCCACCGTCAAAACAAACATATTTTTATAAAACCATACAAACACCCCTAGCTGCTAATAACAAACCGAACGCACCCTTGGCGCTAGTGTTAAACTAAACGCCCCTTGGTGTTTTTATTACAATCAAATGCACCCTTGTGATATTAACAACCCGAGACAACCCTTCCCCCGGCTATACCCGGCTGTCCACAGCCAACTCGACACCCCTCCCCCCGGCTGTTAATGAGCCGAACCAACAAACACCCCCCTCTCCCGGCTGTGTTCGCAGCCAACCAAACCCACCCTTTTTCGATGGTGAGACACAAACCAGTCGCACCCTCGCTGTGCTATCGAAACAAACACCCTCGGTGGTGTTTTAAAATGAACCACACACACCAAAAAAAAGAATGAGGGGTCGGCTGTGGTGGTGTTATAACCACACGCACCCTTTCCTTTTTGTTTTTCTGTAAATCCCCATAATCGAACACACTCCTTCTTTGCTAAACCCACAGCCAAACCCACCCTCGGTGCCTATTTTAACCCAACCAAACGCACCTTAATCTTGGTGTGAAGCCAACGCACCATTTTTGGTGGTGATAGAAAAGCGAACGCACCCCATTTTGGTGCTGTTTTACAACCCAAAACGCACCCTTGTTGGTGGTTATAAAACCACGCGCACCCTTGGGAGGTGGCGGTTGTGGTGGTGGTTTCGGTGGAGATGGAGTGACGGGGTGATGATGATGATGATACGATGATGATGGTGGTGTGACCGTGGTGGGGTTATGATAATGACGATGATGATTATGATGGTTTCGGTGGGGAGGCAGTGGGTGTGACGGGGTGGAGGTGGTGGAGGCATGGCAGCGGGCTGTGGTGGCGAGTGGTGGCGCGTGAGTTGGTGGGTCGGATAGATCCGGAGATGAGGATCATTCTTGGAGTTGGCCGGAAAAACTCACCGGAAAATTATTCCGGTGGCCGGCGAGCGGCGGCGATGGTGGGTGAGGGGTGGCCGGCGGTGGCCGGGTAAATGGGAGAGAGAGAGAAATAATGAGGGTGTGTGTGTGTGTATTATGATATAATGAATGAATATATAAAATATTTATATATATATTAAAACTTTAAATCCCAAGTGACAAGTGTTAGATACTTGAGGGACCAAATGTGTAACTTTTTCATATACTTTTTGATAAAAGCGGTTCGGGACTAATTTGAGCGACTTAACGGACGATTCAAATCTCGAAACTTGCGCCATTGTTTTCCGAATCATTTTTCTGATAAAAATGAGTATTTACTTGATAATGTTTCATAAATATTTTATAACATTTAATAAAATATCTGTTATTCATTTTGTGAACCGGTTTCGTCTTGTCCGAAATAAAATTGGATTTCAACTCGAGTATTCGCGTTATCCGCAACGCTTTTAATTTAAAATGATGACTAATTTATTTAATATTTTTATTAAATAAATACAGATAATTAAAAACAAATTTAATTGTTTTTGTGTGTCCACGTAGTATATTGTTCGAAAAATATTTGCGGTGTTGTTTTAGCCCTTTTCGGCTCGTTTCCAGGTCTCGGGCAAAACTGAAAAGTTGTCAGGAATTTCGTTTTACATCAAATTGCTTTAGAGTCCGAGCTGTGAAAACGTACTTTAGATGGTCGTTCTTATAAGTCAAGCCAGACCCTAAAAGTCAACGATTTGAAATCGTCATTCAAAAATTCGAAAATTCTCGGATGTTACAAGAAAGATGGGTCTTTTCGGATGTGCATCGATTACAGGGAATTGAACAAACTGACAGTGAAGAACCACTACCCACTCCCAAGGATCGATGATAAATAAAGACTACCTTTGATGTCAAGGCCTTTATAGCATCCTTCGCTCCTTTACGTTTGACAGTTGGCTCAACACTTTGTTGGCACGCTTTTTGCTTGCTTGGGTTGTTAGATGAGGACTCTTCTTTACCATGCTTTCTAAAAGATGCAGGGGAAGAAACCTGTCCCTATCTCGGTACTCGATTCATCAACAAAGACCTCGAGCCTGAAATCCCACTGTTTTTATCCCTTGTATCATCAGATGGGCTTGTGTTGACACCATGACTTGTGTGCAAAACCAGGACAGGAGTGGCATTACACGAATTATTAATGTCCCTGGCCTCAATATCACAAGTCCCGTGTGTTGAACTATACATCAACTGCCTAGCACATGTTGGGGTATCGACATGAGCTTTTGCTTGTTTTCGCATAAAAGCTCTTGGAGACATTGATTGTAGCTGCAAAAAAAATCCAAACAATTACATCATATATAATCGTGAATTTGGAATAAGATTGTATTAAGAGCCTAATGCATAATGTGATCATTTATAACTTATAGGTGTTTTTAGTTCGAAACTGTAACAATCTGGCCCTTAAATAATCAGTTTTAAAGCATTGTGTAATCACTAATCCATGTTTAATTTTGTTTGTTTAAAATTTCAAGTGTATGATTTTTGATGTATACATGATAAATAAAGACTACCTTTGATGTCAAGGCCTTAATAGCATCCTTCGCTCCTTTATGTTTGACAGTTGGCTCAACACTTTGTTGGCATGCTTTTTGCTTGCTCGGGTTGTTAGCTGAGGACTCTTCTATACCATGCATTCTAAAAGATGCAGGGCAAGAAACCTGTCCCCATCTCGGTACTCGATTCATCAACAAAGAACTCGAGAGAAGGGGAAGAGAAAAGAAGTTTTTCTTTTAGGGTTTCACCAAAAGATATATCAAAACAATGAGCCTTGATTTGTTTATATAGGCCCAAATAATCTAGAGAATGACACGTGAAAAACAAAAATAATCAACGGCTGAAAACATATAACAAAGCTCTTTTGACATAAACATTAATGTTTTTCAACATCTCATTAATGTTTTAATTGAGTCAACGAGGTAATTATAGAAAGTCTTAACCGAAAATCATTAATGTTTAAAATTAAAGGAACTTTTTTGAAAAACATTAATCTTCAAACATAAAACCGAAAATATTATTGACCTATTCTTCAAACATCCCTCTTTTTTGTTATAATCAGTTTTAATGATAAAATCCTTTCCAAAGTTATCTACTAAATTGAAACTAACTCAAATCAATGTCAAACCCTACTACATTGATTATAAATACCAGGCGCACACACACAATTATACTCACCTTTGTTCATCTTCATCTCTTCTCCAAATATCTATATACACCCCCGGTAAAAAGTTCCTATAATTGGCCCAAATAATCTATATGACTCAGTTGTGTGACCTCAGTTGGTTTGCAAAACTAATCTTGTAAGAGTCTGCAAAACTAATCTTGGCCTAAAGATTAGTTTTGCAAAACAACTGAGGTCACACAACTGAGTCATATAGATTATTTGGCCAAGATTTTCGTGTAAGAGTCTATAAAAGAGTTTTTTTATAATCATTAATGATTTTCGAAGAGGCTTTAAACAACTGAGTCATATTAATCTCCATTTGCAATATAGATTATTTATGCATACACTCTTAACCGAAAAACATTAATGATTATAAATATAGGAAATTTTGAACACATTAATGTTAATAAAATATAAAACAAAACTCTTTTGCAGACTCTTACACGTGGAAAAGAAATATTAAATTAAAACAAAAATAATCAACGGCTGAAAACATATAACAAAACCCTCCCATTAATCAACGAAAATCATTTTAGCATACACTCTTAACTGAAAATCATTAATGTTATAAATATAGGAAAGTTTGAACACATTAATGTTAATAAAATATAAAACAAAACTCTTTTTGACATAAAAATGTCTTCACCGTCTCTTCAATTGAGTCAACGAGTTAATTACAGAAAGTCTTAACCGAAAATCATTAATTGAGTCAACGAGTTAATCTAGAGAACGACACGTGGAAAACAAAAATAATCAACGGCTAAAAACATATAACAAAGCCCTCCCATTAATTAATGAAAATCATTAATGCATACACTCTTAACCGAAAATCATTAATGATTATAAATATAGGAAAGTTTGAACACATTAATGTTAATAAAATATAAAACAAAACTCTTGGGTAATATATGCATCTACTCCAATTCAACTCCTTCTCCCCATAGGCAAAACATCGTTTAATTTGGGTTTTTTTGATTTTACGGATAACTCCATTTTTGAGATATTTTTTACTTCTTCATGTTTAACACAAGGAGAACTTGGGACTAACCCATCTGTCAAGTTGCGCACACTTGACAAACTTGATCATGAATACAAACTATCAGAAGAAAATAAGAGACCGTTAGAGAAACACCTATCAGACAATGACGGAATAGGACTCCCACATATGCTTCGCACCTTCAAAACCAAAAACCGAGAGAAGGGGAAGAGAAAAGAATAATTTGCTTTTTAGGGTTTCACCAAAAGATATATCAAAACAATAAGCCTTGATACTTTTATATAGGCCCAAATAAACCCTAGAGAATGAATACGTGAAAAAACAAAAATAATCAATCGGCTAAAAAAACAACAAAGCTCTTTTAGGACATAAACATTAATGTTTTTCACATGCTCATTAATGTTTAGATATCTGGACTTCGGGGGGGGGTAGCTGATTCGAAAGAAGGATATATGAGTAGAGTACTAGATGTACGGTTGTTGTTTATCTACTCTAACTAGAGTGGGGTTTATCAATAGTAAGCACGGGCACACGGACACCTTATACTATCTCTGAGGACTGTTAGTACATATATGATTGATCGTAGCCTGAGGGTCCGTTAGATTATTTTTGTTCACTTACACAGAGATCATCAAATCTAGAGAGAGATACGTGAACAAACCGAAAATGAATTAAACTCGTAAAAACAGGAGGTACAGAGGGATTCTCTTTTAGTGTTATAATCACACATCATAAAACATTAATGTTTTTCAACATCTCATTAATGTTTTAATTGAGTCAACGAGGTAATTACAGAAAGTCTTAACCGAACATTAATGTTTAAAATTATAGGAACTTTTTTGAAAAACATTAATCTTAAAACGTAAAACCAAAAATATTTTTGACCTATTCTTCAAACATCCCTCTTTTTTGTTATAATCAGTTTTAATGATAAAATCCTTTCCAAAGTTATCTACTAAATTGAAACTAACTCAAATCAATGTCAAACCCTACTGCATTGATTTTAAATACCAGGCGCACACACATAATTATACTCACCTTTGTTCATCTTCATTTCTTCTCCAAATATCTATATACACCCTCGGTAAAGATTTGAATTTTTCAATTCATAGATGTTTGAATTTTATTGTTATTTTAGTTATATCATAACCATTAATGTTTTTTTCTCTCTTTGTAGTTAAAGAAATGGAGATTAATATGACTCAGTTGTGTGACCTCGATCTTATGCTTAATGATGCCAAGATACTGGCACGTGTGATCAGTATTTGGATGTCTCACCCCAAACAAAGACCTAATGAGGTGTTGAGCTTAGATGATGTCTTAACCGAAAATCAGTAATGTTCAAAATTATAGGAACTTTTTTGTAAAACATTAATCTTCAAACATAAAACCGAAAATATTTTTGACCTATTCTTCAAACATCCCTCTTTTTTGTAATAATCAGTTTTAATGATAAAATCGTTTCCAAAATTATCTACTAAATTGGAACTAACTCAAATCAATGTCAAACCCTACTGCATTGATTATAAATACCAGGCGCACACACACAATTATACTTACCTTTGTTCATCTTCATCTCTTCTCCAAATATCTATATACACCCCCGGTAAAGATTTGAATTTTTCAATTCATGGATGTTTGAATTTTATTGTTATTTTAGTTATATCATAATCATTAATGTTTTTTTCTCTCTTTGTAGTTAAAGAAATGGAGATTAATATGACTCAGTTGTGTGACCTCGATCTTATGCTTGATGATGCCAAGATACTGGCATGTGTGATTAGTATTTGGATGTCTCACCCCAAACAAAGACCTAATGAGGTGTGGAGCTTAGATGCAGTCTTAACTGAAAATCATTAATGTTCAAAATTATAGGAACTTTTTTGAAAAACATTAATCTTCAAACATAAAACCGAAAATATTTTTGACCTATTCTTCAAACATCCCTCTTTTTTGTTATAATCAGTTTTAATGATAAAATCCTTTCCAAAGAAATCTACTAAATTAGAACTAACTCACATCAATGTCAAACCCTACTGCATTGATTATAAATACCAGGCTCACACACACAATTATACTCACCTTTGTTCATCTTCATCTCTTCTCCAAATACCGATATACACCCCCGGTAAAGATTTAAAATTTTCAATTCATGGATGTTTGAATTTTATTGTTATCTATCTATCTATCTATATAACCTATATAAAACACGCTTTTGCAAAACTAATCTTGGCCCAAATAATTTAGAGAATGACACGTGGAAAAAAAAATTAATCAACGGCTAAAAACATATAACAAAGCCCTCCCATTAATTAACGAAAATCATTAATGAATACACTTTTAACCGAAAATCATTAATGATTATAAATATAGGAAAGTTTGAACACATTAATGTTAATAAAATATAAAACAAAATTCTTTTGACATAAATCTGTCTTCACCGTCTCATTAATTGAGTCAACGAGGTAATTACAGAAAGTCTTAACCGAAAATCATTAATGTTTAAAATTATAGGAACTTTTTTGAAAAACATTAATCTTCAAACATAAAAACGAAAATATTTTTGACCTATTCTTCAAACATCCCTCTTTTTTGTTATAATCAGTTTTAATGATAAAATCCTTTCCAAAGTTATTTACTAAATTGGAACTAACTCAAATCAATGTCAAACCCTACTGCATTGATTATAAATACCAGGCGCACACACACAATTATACTCACCTTTGTTCATCTTCATTTCTTCTTTAAATATATATATACACCCCCGGTAAAGATTTGAAATTTTCAATTCATGGATGTTTGAATTTTATTGTTATTTTAGTTATATCATAAACATTAATGTTTTTTTCTCTCTTTGTAGTTAAAGAAATGGAGATTAATATGACTCAGTTGTGCGACCTCGATTTTATGCTTGATGATGCCCTGGCACGTGTGATCAGTATTTGGATGTCTCACCACAAACAAAGACCTAATGAGATGTGGCGCTTAGATGCAGTCTTGCAAGATCAAATGGTAATCTGTTAGGTTAATTTGTGAAGTGTAGAACTAATTTAATATTAAGAGTTTTACAATATCATTTTGCAATGCAGGGTAATCGAGTGCAAGCCACAGTTAGGAACCAAGATATCAAGAAGTTACAACCAATACTGGATGAAGGAGCATGTTACTGAATCAGTAACTATGGTGTTGATGAAAATGGCGGAAACATTCCATTGTTGAACCATCGTTACAAACTTAGTTTCTTTAAGAACACGACTCTGACAAGGGTTGGAATTTTTTACAGCAACCCACGGGGCTTTAGGTTTGAGCATTTTGGTGCTTTCACATCAAGAAAAATCTCTGAGAGAACTTTGTGGTGAGTTTTTTTTAAGATTTTTTACTTTGTTACTTTGTGTATTAGTCTTTAATTTAAATAATTTTATTACAAAAATACAGATGTCATTGGAACGATTGTTTCTATTTCTGACGTTATTCCTTTCAACTATTTCGGGGTTGACAAAATAAGGAGGACTGTCATTCTTGGGGATTTTGAGTAAGATTATAATTAAAATTTTGAAGTGCCATAGCCTTTTGAAGTGCCATAGCCTTTCTCTATATACCGTGTAATATTTTCTTTTTGTGGCGTTTTTTTGTTTTCTTTTGTTTCTATACCGGCTGAACATACATGTCTTTTTGTTATACATAATAAACTAACAACGCCACGCAAGGTTATATCCAAACATTGCTGACAGTGGATTGGAAACCAATTATGGTATAGAAAAGGCTGCAATTACACATGTTCCATGCGGGTATATGATACTTAATTCTTCCAACATGTCACTACCATAAAAATGATCCTTAATGGTGGCATACCTGGGTTCGGTTCCTTTCAAACTAGGTGAGCATCCTTTATGTTTTGTAATTATTTATTATTTTAATCACAGTGTTTTATTTTACTCTTATAAGAGCTATTATTATAGATATGTCATCTCACACTCTCTCTAACTAAAGCTCTGGCATGATAGATTTCAAAGCCATATAATTGCAATTTTTGGTCAAATATTATAACGTTGAAAGTTTATGGAGTTATGTGAATGGTGTACTTTATTTGGCACAGTGGTAGTAAGAATGGATAATGCGTCAATATCTTTAACTCAGTGATGTTGTGGGTAGTTACATATAGACTTTTTAATGCTGGAGTGATTATTACACTAATATATATATATATCATGCTGACGTACGAAACATAGTTGAAAAAACGCTAAAAGATGATATTTTTAATGGTTTTGCAGTGGTTTATGATGAATAATGCAACAATATTATGACCGGTCGAACAAGAAGAAAAAAGAAGAAAAAAATTAAGGTTTTTGCTTTGTGAAGAATTCAAGCTTCTAGATCCATTTTCAATTAGCATCATCTATCACACTTTTTTCGATCTTAGTGTTGGTTTGATCTCCCTTCAATCCAAAGGT
>BQNB010194545.1:0-11443 GCA_026074375.1 Tanacetum coccineum
TCACGCACCTGCAAATCATACGAAAAATAAGAAAATAAAAAATAATAATAATAAAAATTTGAGTGTAAGGGAATATACCTGATCGACAAGACTATCATTCTGCAATTTAACATTTGTGAGAAGAGCGTCTGAATCAGTAGCCTCTTGCTCTCTGACTTTAACCGTAGTTGTAAGATCCGCTACCTTCACATCCAACACCCCCTTTTCCTCCTCAAGGGCAGCATTACGCTCTTTTAATAACTTCACCTCATCTCGAAGAGATTTCTTAACAATCCTGAATCTGGAAGCTTCAACACGAAGATGGATGGCCTCCGCGGCTTTCGCTTCTTTCAAAAGCAACTGTGCATTCAGACTGTCAATTTCTTCACCTTTGGTCTTCAACATATATCTTTTTCCTCGACAACAGCCTTCAGTCTTCTTTTCTCTTTAATGTTATATTCAGCACGCATTCTCACTTTAGCACTCAAAGAAATTTGGCGGGCTACACCAACATTGAATTCGGTAAAAAGCTGATCATGCTCCATGCCACGGATGGATGTAAAAAACTTTGGAGGGGCAAATTCGTCTAACATTCCGCGGCAGACGCGACCATGATCGAGACGAGACCCATTTGTAACACTCCATTGCAGAACATAAACCTTCTGAAGATCAAACTCAGGATCAACGACGGTGCGGATACCACCAACGAGAAAATCACTACCAGAAACATCCGAGAAGCCACATGGAACAGGGTCAGTCCCGCCAGCTGAAGACGAACCAGCGGCAAATAAAGAAGGTTTAGCAGGTGCTTCTTTAGTAGTCGTAGCAACATCAGCGGTCGCAGTCACAACAGTCGCAATGATAGGACACTACAAGAAAAGATAGTTTTTAGAACGCCGGATAGTGTCCTTTAATATATGTTTATGGGACCTTTAAGCTAATAGGACCAATATAAATGTGTCCTCTAGGTAAGGGTTGTAATAGATATTTAGGACACTTGTGAGCATCCTAATAAACACCAACATTATAAAACTAATTATTTAGTCCCATAAAATTGTCTTATAAGACCAAAATGGTGTCCTAATAGATCACATAATAAGATGCTTTACGATGTTTTATTAAATCATTAACCTTCTATTATGTTTTGGGACACATTCACGAGTCCTAAAAGATAATTTCATAGGATGAAATAGTAGTGCATAAACATTTATATGAGTACCAAAAAATGGGTCCTAATATATATGTGTTGTTAAGGCTAAAATGAGTCCAAATATATAGGTGTTGTTAAGGCCAAATTTGATATCGTAAAAATAATTCCATCAAATAAAAATAGTACCTTTAGTCTAATACACACTACCCTCTTCATCAAATAACCTATCAACACTAGCGTCAAGCTCACTCTGGGCACGGGCAGGAGGCAACCTGGGAGCAGGGTACAGGGTTGCGACCAATAGTGGACGAGCAGTTTTGGTTCATCTTCACCACGCTGTCTCTCACCAATCCTGACCTTTGTTGGATCGGCAGTACGTATGAATGCAAGCAAGTCCATTTCTACAAAGAAAAGAAAGAGGGGGCGTAAACAGTCAGAAAACATGATCAAAGAATATATATAAAAAAAACATGACAAATGAACACCCACCCTCATTGTTGTCACGCAGAAATTGAGGATAAGTATTTTCATCTAAAGTGTAATAGCGGCTGATTCCAACTAAACAAAGAAATGGTTCCGGATACTTATGAAAAGGAGCCGGATACGCAACAAGAGTAGCATAATGTTCCGCGTTATAGTGAGAAGACTTAGGGAAAGGGTCCTTCGACATAGTTGTGCTAGCATTCCATGGAAAAGAAGCAGGGCAAGCAAAAGCGTCAACCCAAAAGAAACGGTCATTCCAATTTTTCAATGAATCTAAGGGTTTAGTATAGCAAGTAGCGGTGTTCCCCGGGCGCTTACCAAACGACACCCAGCCTTTGTTTTTATTTGAATTACATAGAAAAAGGAATAATCAACTGGTGGGCTCAAAACCATGGACGCGGCAAAGGATCTCAAAATGAGATACCTTGGCTACACTAATAACAGAAAGTTGCGATATATGGATATGATAGTGTTTAAGCACGTTCACAAGGAAAGTGGAAAGTGGTAACCGGAAATTAGCATACTGGAAGAACCTAGTATATACGCATATTTTTCCAGCAGGCATCTCATGTGATCGTTCTGATTAGGTAAGGGGGTAGGTTATTTGCGGTGTGTATCTCATCGGGATATGATACGTATCACATAAAATTTTAGGGCTTTAAGGGTAAGTGTCGACTTAATATCTGTTATACTGCTCATGATAAAGTAAACAGGGATAAAGGCCTAACCTGAAAGACAGAAAATTCCTCGTAACAAAACACAAAAGGTGCAAGTTTGAAGAGCTTGAAAGATTTTTTGACAATGGCGATTATAGATGAAGAAGATGAAAAAGAAAACAGTGAAAACCAGGCCGACTATTTATACCCTCGGTATAGTAAATGCGAACCTCCTTTAGATGTTTACACGTTAAATTTTTCTTCGCGGCACAACTTCTGATTCAACGCCAAGATAAGAAGTAAAGATAGTGTGATGACAGTTAAGAAGTTAGACTAGCCAGTCAAATCAGTCAGAAGATAAAAGGATACAAATAAGCCACGTCAACCACGCCTTACCAACCGATAAAAGAAAACGTCATAGAAAAACAAAAAACCACGGAAGGAGAAAATAGCACAGGAAGTAATGAAACATAAGTCTAGTAATACTACCGCAAACGCATCGAATCTACTACGCAATAAAGGAATACTTAGACTGTGGGATTGATGGACGTATAATAGGTGTACCAGGCCTCTGGGCCTGAGCCATATCATTACAATGGGCCCCCGGCCCAACCAAGCAAATAACACTCTCCGCGGAAAAGTCTAGTTATATACTGGGCGGCGCGGAAGAAACAAGCCGGACATGACAAATCTTCCGCGGACTAGCAGGCGTCCGTAGAAGGGAATTAGTGTCCGCATAACACGATTACAAGCGGATCCTTATCCAAATAAGGGTCCCACTTCGGCCTACTAACATAAATAAGCGAAATATCAGGAAAACCTAATATTTGGCTTACCTTTAAAAAGGGGTACTCTGACACCCCACAAAGGTACATTCTGTCCTATCATTAACATACACACATACTCTAACATTCTTTGATTCTCTGACAAACATGTATACATTACTTACTCTCACGCCGGAGCTTAATCGCGGGGTCCGCCCTGCGGTAAGGCTAACGGGTTACTCTTATTTGTGCAGATCACCTCTTCATTACTTGGATTAGTACAAGATCTACATCATAGCCTACTCCCTGGTCCAACCCACTAAGTGATCTAGACTCACATTTACTCCCACACTCTTTTTGTACTAACAACTTCAGTCTAAAAAGAAAGATTTCTTAGTCACATTTTGTAACTTCTTTTGTCTTCTACCCTTCGATAAAATTATTGTTTGGGTAGCGAAACGTCTATCACCTTAGAACAAACAAACAACAATCACTTTATGCCTCCATCAAACCACTGGTCATTTTAAAAAAATTACAACGAAATTGGAGAGTACTTGGGACTATGTTTGAACATAGTTGAGAAGGCTAGACGTAGAGGTGTTCATTGTTGGGGTAATACCCGAATAAATCGAAAAACCGTAATGTAAAAAAGAAGTCCACCACCCCCCCCACCACAACCACTCACTTAATCCCAACGTTATAACCTCCCAATCATACCACAAAAAAAACCTACTAAAAAATACGAACCAAACCAAACCGAAACTTACTGAACCAAATTTGTAACTGGGCCGAATTTCCAAACCCGAACCGAATTAAGTTTTCGGTTTTCGGTTCGGTTATGGTCATGGCAATCTAAACCGAAAACCTAGTAACCAACTGGGCTAGCTCAGTTGGCCACCAAGATTTTTTAAGGGCTTGGGGAGGGGATGTTTGGCTAGGGGAGGTCTCGAGTTCGAGTCCCACCCGGGACTTTTACCCCTTCAGGCGGAATATGAGGAAGTACAGGCGGGTTTCAAAGGGTACACTAACTACCAATTTGACTTCATGCTGGACCCGTACCTCTTACAACTACATTGCCGTTCTAAAATAAACCGAAAACCTAGTGTATATAAAATATAATTTTTTATATATTTATATAAAAAAGATATTAAAACTCTTTCCTAGTATAAATATAACACTTTTTAAGGATTTTTTCTTTTTTGCTAAAAAACTATGTGAATAAATAAATAAATAATTAAAATTATGTTATTCGGTTATGGAGTTCGGTTTTCAGTTATTCGGTTCGGTCTTATATCCAATTCGAATTCGGTTCAATTGGGTTTTCGGTTTTACTCAGAAAAAAAGTTAATCAAACTAACCGAAATAAATAAACCGAACAACCGATGACCGAACCGACGAACACCCTAGATAGAAGATTAATACAACATAATTTCATCTAATTATAAATATACACATTTACGGACAAAAACGAAGTCGTTTTGACTTCGGGCCTAACTTGCTACAGTAATGGGCTCCCATTTTGGGCCAACCCGATTTTGGTTTTTTTTTTTTAATTATTTTGTTTTTGTTATTTTTTTTTAAAATTTGTATGCACAAAGTAGGAGGAAAAAAAATATTACAAAAGTTCCGATTTATTCAGATAAAAAAAATACCCGCGAAAACATCTTCGATACCTATTTTTTTTTTTTGAACGGCAACTTTTATTCAACTAGCAAGGTGCTAGAAAAGAAACATTACAAGGAGATCAATTCATTAGGTTTTCAACAAGTCTCCCAAGGAAAAAGGGCAATAGTCTATTAACGCACCAATAATAGGAACGAGAGAAAAATGTCGTCAAAAAAGAGTGCCTGTCTCGGAGGAGACATCATCGAAGAGAAAGCTTTTTTCTATACGCCAGATATGCCACCAAGCAACCATGCAAACTCCTTCTATCAACAGCTTAACCTTGGAGGAGAGCCTAATAGCCGAGAACCACTCAAGCCAATCATCAAAAGATGAAACATCCAGCCAATCAACCTCCCACCATCGGCAGATCTTACGAAAGATTTTTTCTTGTGAACCCTAAGTTGCACCTGAATAGAATATGGGAGATAGTTTCGGTATCTGAACCACAAATGGGACAAAGAACAGAATCCATAACAATTCCTCGGCACGCCAGATTACTTCGAGTTGGAAGGCGGTCAAGACGAGCCCGCCAAGCAAAAATGTTAATCTTGATCGGAATAAGGCTCACCCATCTAGTAGGAACATCAGAAGAGGGAAGCAAAATATTATCAAGGCAAGAACGAACCTCCTTTACTCGAAATTCTCCGTCTCCTGAAAGGTCACAATACCATCTGTCCTTGGAGGAAGATAGAATAACGTGGTCAAGAATCTCACATAGATCATTCCATTGTTTACGTTCAACACCATCACGAACCGGCCTACGAAAAGAAACATCAACAGAAGGAAGGCCAAACTTACACTCCACCGTGGAGTCTTTAGTGGACTCTAGGGCGAAAATACGGGGAAACATAATGCACAAGGGCTGCTCGGAAGTCCAAGAATCATACCAAAATCGAGTGCAACAGCCATCGCCAATACGAATCTTGCAATGCGACACAAAATTGAATCCTTTAGAATTCAACACATTCACTTCACGAAGAATAGAAGACCAAAACTGAAGAATCCATTGGCATCCGAATGCAAGTCAAGATTACTACCATACAGAGATTGAATAACACGAAACCATAAAGATCCATCTTGTGATATGAAGCGCCACACCCATTTCAAAAGTAAAGCCCGGTTTAGAGCAAAGTAGCTAGATATCCCGAGGCCACCACTTTTCTTAGAAGCTAAAGCCTTGTCCCAAGCCACCCAAGAAATCTTTCTATCCGACAAATCTGCCCCTTTAAAAAAATTACTACGAATCCTTTCCATATCCTTCAAAATTCCAACCGGAGCTTTAAAGATGGATAAATTATAAATAGGAGAGGCTCCAAGAACGGACTTCAAAAGAGTTAACCTGCCACCGATAGACAAGGTTTTAGCTTTCCACTTGGACAACCGTTGATGAAGCTTTTGAAGAGAATCAGACCAAGCAGAAAGACGGGTCATACAATCTCCCACCATCACGCCTAGATAACGAAACGGAGCATGCATGACCGAACACCCTATAATCGTAGCAGCTTGACTAACTAAATTCCGATGCACACCAACACCCATAATTTGACTCTTATGAATGTTAATCTTTAACCCCGACGCTAGGAAAAAACATCTAAGAATCTTGATGATATTACCCATATTAGGCTCGGACCATTCCCCCATAAAGATGGCATCATCAGCGTAGAAAAGATGTGAAAGGACCGTCGATTCACTAATCTGAATACCTTTAAAGATGCCGTTATTAATAGCCCCAGAAAATGAAATGTGAAGAGACTCCATAATAAGGATAAATAAAAAAGGCGCCAACGGATCACCTTGTTTTAACCCACGGAACAAAGGGATTTCCGGAGGACAGGGTTACTTTCACCAACACCGAAGCCATAGAAGAGCTAAGAGTACCGCTGATCCATTTACACCAATTTGGACCAAACCCAAAGGCATGAAGAACGTCCATCAAGTAAGCCCATCTAACGTAATCGTATGCCTTTTCAAAATCAACTTTAAAAATCATAGCTTGTTTCTTTTTCCTTTTGCACCATGAAAGCAGCTCATTAAGAATGAAAGGCCCATCTAAGATTTGCCTATTAGCAACAAACGCAGTTTGAGTGTCCGATACTAGATCCGAAATAACCGTAGCCAGGCGATTAGCTAGGATCTTTGTAACGACTTTATAAACACTCCCAATCAAACTGATAGGTCTAAAATCAGCCACAAACTTTGCATCCGCGACTTTAGGGATCAAAGCAATAAAGGAGGCATTGGAACCTATCGGAAAAGAACCTGTGATTCGAAAAAACCACTTCGAGATCCGAACGAAAATCTGGTCCTATGAACACTACTAATATGCTCCTAAAAAATCAAAAGTATATCCGTCAGACCCCGGACTTTTGTTAGCACCACAATCCCAAACGGCGCAATGAATTTCATCAATGGAGATACAACGGTCCAGGTACTCAGTCTGATCAATATAGAGCCGGTTAGGAAAGTCAACATTAATCTTAAGCCGAGCACTACCAGGTTGTTTGAATTCGATTAGGCACAAAGTGCCTCATGAAAGCATCTTCTAACCATCTCCGGATCAGTATGCCATCGGACGTCATTTATAACACCCGAATAACAATTGAGTACCATTTTTTTGTTGATTAATACCATGGAAGGAATTTTGGTTTTCGTTCCACCTCGTAGCCCCCTTAAGTTTCGCTCTTCTGAATCCAAATCAGTAAGCTTCAAAGTGTTTAAAGTCATTAATATCCGAGATATGCTCCATTCTGTTTAACAAGATGTCTATCAGAAACAGTTTCCAGTGTAAATATTAATATGATTTGGGCAGTTTCACATAGCAGGACTCGATAGAACCAGAAATCTCTACAAATTCATATCTTTAACTCCACCTTACGGAATTAATAACCTTTAACCTTAGAGTTTATTCTTGAATCGTGAATCAAAATGGTTTCTATCCGAGGAAAGAAAACGAATTCCTATGTTGTTTCCACCTTAGCTCAAAACCTTCACTTTTAACCACGAATGAAAGACACGGAACGGAATTGGCCCAAAGTCAGAAAAAACTTCCCTAAGAAGGATAGGACGATGATCGGATAGGTGTCTATCAAGACACAAAGCAGAGATGGAAGGGAAAGAAGACAAGATGCCATCCGATATCAAGAATCGGTCCAGTTTGCTCATTTTACTTCCCGAAGGGTGAGACCACGTAAAGGCATATCCTTCCAAGTTAACATCTGTAAGGCCCGACGTCTCAATAAAACGGTTAAAATGACGCGCGCTGGAACCATTAAAAATCGAGCCGAACCTTTCATCAATAGATCTCACCTCATTAAAATCGCCCATAACGATCGTCTCACCATCCCATCGAGAAATCAATAAGGTAATGTACTCCCACAAGACACGCTTAAGACCAATAGATTGAGGAGCATATATCAACACAATGAGAACCTTGAGATTATTCGAACACCAATTACCATATAGAGCTATAAAATTATCAGAGATAGTGACGTTAGTTTTCTTGAAGATATTAGATTCCAATATTCATCGGATACTCCCGAATAACCAATCAGATTGACTAGAAAAAACCAAATTGAAAGTTAGAATTACCCCAATGTACTTAACATCATATGAGAATTTGTGATATCTAACTTCGTCTCTTGTAAAGCAATTAAAATTAACCTTATGTGGTAACATTAACTCTCCTCTCCCATCTTTTTTTCGTCTTGTGGCCAAGACCTTGAATATTTAGAGAGAGCATATTCATTTAAACATCGCAACGTCTCCTTGAGCCTCGATAATATTACCAATGTCTTTGATGCACCCTTCCATTTCATAACCCATAGATTGGCCGATCCGAATCAAATCATCCAAGAGACCTAGAATCGACCCCCCTTTGTGAGCTTCTGGACGACTAGAAGTAGAATTATCATTAATAACCTCGTTAACATAACAATCCTCAGGTTTTGACTGCGCTGTAGATGATCCCTCCTTATCATTCTCAACAATTGGTGCATCTTCTATGTTAATATCCTCCTTACGAGACGCTTCTGGAGTAAACCCAGGCGGATGGGATAATGACGGATCCAACTCCTTCTCAGACTTATTAGGATGTTTGTTTAGCAAATCATATAACTCAAAAGGATCCGGAGATAATATGTCGCCCTCCTTATCTCTACTATGACATTCATTGTTGACTAGTGATTCAGGCTTGTCCTAAAAAATAGTATCTGCGACCTCTTCAACCTCACTATCCAGGTTAAAATCATCTCCTATATTATGTTGCCCCTCCGAGGTGTTACCGTTATTATGTATAGATTCGTCATCTGAGGTATACTCCGTGTCTTTAGGACTAAGAAAACTCGGAGACCAAGCGAAAAGCTCTTTAGCACGCACCATATATACCAAGCGAAATGCATACACGTTTACAAGCAAAGGAGTTAACCAAATTTTCCTCAATGTCAACAATATCCCCCCATTTCTTACCAATCCTAACAAAAGTATTGCTTGACCACCATCTTCAAACGGGAGCCTTCCATATCACCCAAGTCGATCCGCTTCATCACATCAAAGTCATGAGATGCGAGTTGAATATTACAGAACCAGGACTTAACTCCCGTATGCGATAAGAATTTATCCCTCACAGACCCATTATCAAGTTCTATCAATAGCCACAAACCTCCAAGGTATGACAATTTTACTCCTGGAAACCCTTCCTTGAGAAGAATAATATGCATATTAGAGATGGAACTTACATCTTTAACCTTACCCATAACATGTCGGGACATGTCAGGGTTTAAGAAAATCGACCGTACTTGCTTTTGGCTTAGACCACAACTGTGAAAATTGACATTTTCAATATTTTTTTAGCTTGGGCCTGCTTTTTTTATTTGTTGGGCTTTTTGTTTTGCTAAATTGGACTGATGGACCATGCAAAAAATTTTGCTGGGCTATGTTTTATATGATGTTTATGGGGACTTGATACCTTACTTGACGTGGTATCTGAAGCTGATTAATCAGTGAGAATTCACTCTTCAGTTTCATGAAATCGGGCTATCCGAAAACGAGTGGAACTTCGTTTATGAGGCATAGAAGCTGGATCCTGTAAATGTTAATGTTAGTTAATAAGGTCACTCTTTTTTGTCGGCCCATTAGCTCGTTTAACATTAGGCATCGGCTCTTTTCATTTATCAAGTAGTAGTTTCGGTTCGTTAGTTTCTACTGTTAAGACATTGAAAAAGTCGAAGCCAACTTGTGACGTGACGTAATATATTTATGGTGTATACAGTTTTGATCACCACTTGCATTTAATCAAAATTCCATGAATACCTTAGCACAAAAATCTTCTAAAAACATAATATAATCCAACAAACAACTTAAAACACAACATATTAATATTTATAAATATACACATTAGCTGACTAATACACTGTCGTTTTGACAGTGGGCCAGGTGCTACAGTATCGGGCTCTCATTTTGAGCCAGCCCGATTTTAGTTTTTTTTTAATTAAAAAAAATTATGCACAAAGTAGGAGGGAAAAAAATATTACAAAAGTTCTGATTTATTCAGATAAAAAAATACACGCGGAAACATCTTCGATACCTAATAACTTTAAAATAATCGATATGGTCACAAACGTACAACCCATTATATTAAAAAAAAAACTCATATAACAAAAAAAAACACCACTTTAAACATGAGGCCCAACTCATAAGCCATATAAAAAAAATTTATTACTAATATACACATTTGTCGACAAACTAGCCTAAAATTCGCATAAAATGTGGCCCAAAATCTGGCCCAAATTAAAAAAAACTAGCCCAAAATTAGCCTGAATCTGGTCCAAAGTAAAAAAAATACAAAACGGTCCTTTAACTTTCTTTTTTTGAACAACACTTTATTAAAAACTAGCAAGAAGCTAGAAAAATTACAAAGTTACAAGATGAGGATTTATTGTTCACAAAAACATATAAATATTTTTTACATTATCGGCCAAAAAAAAGATATCGAAACCGTCAAAAAAAAAATATTGGGAGGGAAAAAATTAACCCGTCCCAACGCAAAAAAAAAAATTCCCGAATCGTACAAAAAAAGAAAATATCCGGGAAAAAATAACTAGCCCAAAAATAGCCTAAAATCTGGCCCAAAGTAAAAAAATAAATAAATAGAAAACGGATCCTCACCTTTTAACTATTTACGATTTTCTTACACAAAAATTCCCGTAAAAAAATTTACAAAACCGTCCCAAAAAAAGAAAATATTCGGGGGAAAATTAGCCCGTCCAAACCAAAAATTTTTCCCCCGAATTATACAAAAAAGAAAATATTAAAAATTAGCCCCGCCATAACGCATCGCCCAAAAAAAAACCCCCGAAACGTAAAAAAAAATTATTCGGGAAAAAATTAGCTCCGCCGCAACGCGCGGGTTCTTTTGCTTGTTCATTTCAACAAGTGTGATGATGATATTTTAAATTTTTAACAATATAATTTTACCGTTAATTCAGTTACACAAAATTCGGATCACCACAAACACCTTTCAACCTCCAAATTTTCTTTTTTCAAACAAAAAAACTTTTTTCAAACAAAAAAACTTTTTTCAACTCCTCATATTTCTTGCATTTTCTTGAAATTTCAAAACCAACCCATTTCAAGATTCGCCAAAATAAACATACCCTTTTGTTGGTTTTATCCATCTTGACCTTTTTTTTTTAATTTGCATGTGGGTTGACTTTTAAGAAAAAAAAAAGTCAAACGGGTAGTTTTTGAAT
>BQNB010194546.1:0-11443 GCA_026074375.1 Tanacetum coccineum
TGTAATAATGTGTTTGGGGAAGAGCGTTTGGCGTTTGGATGTTGTTTAAGCGCGTTTATTTGAAACATGCTGATAGTAGACGTGCGTCGTTTTACGGTTTATATTTATAGATAAAGCTATGTTACCAGATGCTTTTACAGGTTGTTGCTATGGCTATTAGTATATGGCCTGAACTCTTTATGCTGCTAACACGTTGAGCGTTTAGAATAGAATGCTTTATGTTGCTTTTACTTTCTGGATTTTGTTTAAACGCTTCTATTTCAAATGCTAATAAAGGACACGTTTTTGTTATACGTTGTTTTACACTTTATACTTAGATATAAGTTACCAAGTGCTTTTATAAAACAAACAACTACTTCCCGCTAGTTTTGCCAAAAATAGCCCAAGTGTAATGGTTTTTGTTTGTTGTTAGGTGTTAACGTGTTTGATTTTGGTGATAACAGGATCCGATGGATATTAATAAGATGACTGACACGTTGGAGCCGGAGGAGACTGGTGTTGGCGGATTGCAGTTGCCGGGGAAAGATCGAGTCGTTTTCAGACCCTCTGAGAGGAAATCGTTACTGGGTTAGTTTTTTCATTTTCCCCAATTGTATGTGATTTTCTGCTCATGGTTGTAAAACTCGTTAGGCTGTACTTGAGAGGTCGGCTACGTTGTAGTGAGTGATTGGCCTAGGCGGCGAGTATTTGAATTGGAATGTTATTATATAAGTATCGAAGTTGTATGTATGACATGTAAATAGGACCATAGAATTGTTTAGAAACATTAACACACTTGTTAAAATACAGAAAACTGAGTTTTGTACGAGTCAGCACGGGCACCGAGCTGACCAAGTTTTGACCAAATTGAATCTTTTGGCTGACTCTGCTCAACTTGCCCTGGTCACTGATTTTGTAGCTTGTAATCGCTGATCACTTTGTAGTCTGACCTTTACAACACGGGTAGGCTTATTTTAAGAGGTTAATAAGTTATTGGGTAAAAAAAAAGGGCAAAAACTTATTGAGGTGTTTGGGTAAGCTTATTTAAATTGTTTATAACTAGGTTTTGTTATATCGAATAGCGATAGCGTAACTATGGCGGTTAGTAGTAGTTTTCTTTAATTAAGGCTGTGTTTGGCGATGAGCGATTAGCGTTAAATAAACAACATCCGCGAACTGCTTGTGTTGCTTTAGTTAAGGCCGTGTTTGGTTTATCAAGTTACATAACCTACCAAGGTCATAAGCCTTTAAAAATGACCCTATAATAAGCTTATCAAGTTTTCAATAAGCTAATAAACCCATCAAATAAGCTGAAAAGGTTATTTATTGATGTGGGTTATGACCTTATTGAAATTTTAATAAGCTTTATAAGTCCATCAAATAAGCTTTATATCAAAATGACATTAAAAAGATTATCATTTTTTCAATAAGCTAATAAGCCCATCAAATAAGCTAAAACTGTTAGTTATTGAAAAATTTGATAAGCTTTATAAGGTAATTTTGTAAGGCTTACATAACCTCTCATCTCCATAAGCTTTATACGGGTTGGGTTGTTAGTCAGAAATTGCCACCCCTAGTTAATCGGTTCGGTTATTGGGTCATTTGGTTTATTCGGTTCGGATAGTTCGGTTACCCCACTACTTGTAATCTTATAATAGATAGAAGAACTCTCGAGTGTTGTGTTGCTTTAGT
The DNA here is from genome assembly GCA_026074375.1 of Tanacetum coccineum. NCBI lineage: Eukaryota > Viridiplantae > Streptophyta > Magnoliopsida > Asterales > Asteraceae > Tanacetum > Tanacetum coccineum. The sequence continues at coordinate 1,672 of BQNB010194546.1, forward strand.
TAAGGCCGTGTTTGGGGACGAGCGTTTAGCGTTTGGATTTTGTTTAAGCGCGTTTATTTGAAACATGCTAATAATAGACGTGCGTCGTTTTACGGTTATTTATTGATAAAGCTATGTTACTAGATGCTTTTACAGCTTGTAGCCACGGCTATTAGTATATGACCTAAACTCTTTATAGAACAAACAACTACTGCTGACACGTTGAGCGTTTAGAATTGAATGCTTATTGTTGCGTTTACCTTCTGGATTTTGTTTAAACGCTTCTATTTGAAATGCTAATAAAGGTCGCGTTTTTGTTTTACGTTGTTTTACACTTTATAATTACATATACAACTAAGTTACCAAGTGGTTTTATAAAACAAACAACTACTTTCGCCAGTTTTGCCAAAAATAGCCCAAGTGTAAAGGTTTTTGTTTGTTGTTAGGTGTTAACGTGTTTGATTTTGGTGATAACAGATCCGATGGATATTAATAAGATGATGGACACGTTGGATCCGGAGGAGACTGGTTTGGCGGATTGCAGTTGCCGGGGAAAGATCGAGTCGTCTTGGCCGTCTGAGAGGATCACTATTAGGTGAGGATTTATGTTTATTACATTGGGATGATGTATATGCCTTTTCTTGGATGATGCATTTTCCCAATTATTACATTGGGATGATGCATTTTCCCAATTATTATGTGTAGTGCAATGTGATTTTGTGAGAGAGATAACTGTCAAGGGATTATAGGATTTAGGGGGGTGTTTGGGTAAAGCTTATGTAAAGAACATATAGGTTGGGTAAGCTGATGCCAGAGATCTTATTAGTTACTTGGGGGAATAAGGGGTTTTTGGATAATGAATAACTGGATAAGTTAAGCATATGGTTATCCATATACAGTACGTCATCTTAGTATTTTTTGGGCATGATTGAAGCCAATATAATGTATCTTCTGCGTTAAGATCAGAAACTCTAAGGAATTCCATTTGTCTAAGAATTGTGGTATTTTTCCTGATAAATTATTATGAGAAATGTCAAGTACCTGCAATCCTCTCAAGGAACTTAATGAAGACAGTATTATGCCTTGAAATATGTTGACACTATGGTTTAACAGTGTAAGGCTAATGCACTCACCAAGGCTACTAGTAATGGTAGCTGATAAATTATTATGAGATAAATCGAGATAGCTCAACATCTTGAGGTATTTTATCTCTGAGGGAATGGAACCAGACAGGTTATTCTGAGAAAGATCTAAACCAATAGTTAGTGATGGAAGTTGAAGAAGTTGCTTGGGTATTTTTCCAGTGAGTCTATTGTGTGCAAGGTTTAACGCGTTATGTTGTTTACAATTCCCAAGGCTAGGTGGAATATGACCTTCTAATTTGTTGGACTTTAAGTAAAGTTGTGTCAACAGTGATAAGTTTCCAATTGCATTAGGGATAGGCCCTGAAAATTGATTGCCAGATAGATCAAGAATTTGTAGCTTGTTAAGTTTACTAATGGTAGTGGGGATGTTTCCTATGAATCGATTCAAATCTAAATGTAAAGTGCTCAAGCCCTTCATCTAGAATTTCTAGAAGTAGTGATCATCGGCGTTCTAGGCGTCATTCACCAGAATATGATAGGCGTGAAGGTAGGGCGGTCTCAAGGAGATATACTGATGATAAGGATTATCGAGACCATTCAGAACCGTCGCCTCGTCAAGGAAGAGACAACAAAGATTATGATATTAAAAGAAGCAAATATAAAGTTCAAGGAGAACTCCTGGTATAGCTCATTTACAAATTGGTGGCTACTTTGGTAGAAACAATGTCTGATGACAATTTTGTTTTAGAAATAGTAAAACAATAGTAAATTTGGTAAAGCTCACAATTTTAAGAAACTATGAATATCATTTAATATGTAATATAGCCATAATGTTTTGAGCACATTACACATGCCAATTTTTTTTCACTTTCGGAACTTTCTTCTGGATGGAAGCCTCTTCAGCGCCTAGATAAAATGATGAGCTGTTGGCATCGAACACTGTGTCACCTTCTACAGCAGATGTTGACCTTGAAGCGTTGGTCCAAATGGGTTCCTGAGAGCAGAAAACATTTCCATTGATGTAATATTCCCCAAGAAAGGTGGGTTCCTTGAAAGCTGTTGTTAGAGAGAGAAAGCACATGTAGGAAGCTAAGGTTCCCTACATGAGGAGACAACGAGCCTTCTAAGCCATGTGAACCCAGCCGTAAAGCAGTCACTCGTTTGTGCCACTTTCCACATGATACACCACTCCAGTCACAGAAATGAAAGGAATGGTTCCACGAGGTTAGAACTTGGTATGAATCTTGGGTGATTTTTGACTTAAATGACAACAACGCCTGATAATCAGTCTCATTATCGCGGGACCGTAAAAGAGAAAATAAATAAGAGAGGAAGATGATAAGTAAATTATTGCTTGTTGTGACTTCATTTTTTTAACTAGCTTAAAATCATAAGAATAAGTAGTGGCTTTTTATTGCACGACTTTAAGGGATAATGGGCCAAGATGTAAGCAACTTGACACCTTCTTTTGTCTGAATCTACAACTTTTAGGATGCAACTTATGAACATTCAATCATGCATTTTGGTACAGAACTTCTATACAAGAAGCAATTATTTAACGTTAAATATGTTTATAAAAATGGTGGGTTTTGTAAGGAGGTTCGACATGGAAACACACCGCTGCTGGCCATTGGTATTCATCAGTTGTTGTCAGCGGCAGTTTTTGTTCTTCTGTAACGATGTCTACTGCGGTTTCCCCCATTTTTTTGTTTCTAATGAATTTGCCAGAGAAGACGGTTGTTAGCTTATCTGTATTCTGCTTATAAATTTTGAGCTTAATGTTTCCGCCTTATTTTGAAACTTGAGAGTATTATGACGAAAACATAAGTTAAAATTGACGATTTGGAGATTTAACGAGGAATACAAACTTGCTAACAAACTCACTATGATCTTTTCAGTATTATTGAAGTAGGGTTCCAACCAATGCTCATAGCCAAGTAGAAACAGTGGGTTGATAACTACAGCAAACAATCGCATCATATAATAAACATATACTAGCAATGCTCATAGACATATTGTCGATTGAAAGCAACACTTCTGATTATACCAACAATTGATTAAAAGGGGAAGAAAGAACACACTTCAAAATATTTTCATCAAGACTGGATTTCTTTTGCATATTTCGCGTAAATCTTTTCTGGGTCGAGTTAAAACCAGATATAATTCTACATGGAGCTTGGATTTGTCGTGTGATTGGTGTTATGTGATCAGGGTATGAATTCAATCTTGAAACTGAGTTTTTTCTCGATGGGGTAGCCTCATTGCAGTATGTGGGGTCAATTACAGATGGTTGTGCCATTGGATGTCTTTCCCATTGAGGTTCTGTGCGAGTAAAGGCTAACCTAAAACCAAAAATTAAGCAGCTCACATTTGTCAGTAGGCTAATGAGGGATAAAAGTTCAAGAATATAAGAGAAAAAGGAGAAAAAAACAGGAGGTTTATATTACCTGCTACCCACAGGTCCAGATATATCTTGAACAGACGTTATAGACACTGCTTTTGACCCCTTTGCTGAAACCCCTCTCTTAAAATACAAAATTAAAACAAACTGAATATTTATTTCACAAATAGGAAAAAACAAAGTATAGTTGCCATATCATACCGAAGATACAGCTCTGGTTTCTGACTTTGATCCGTATCCGTTAGACTTTCCGATCTTTGAAGTTGTTTTCACTGTTGGCCCAGTTCCGGTAGCTCTTGTTTTTTCATGTACTTCTGGAAATGCACCATGTGAATTCAATCGTTCAAGAACAATTGCCAACGCGAGTCCATGAATATCTCTTACATTTTTCAAGACCTATATAGCAAATGAAAACATAAGTTTATACTAGTTGAAAAATATATATACACATATAGGTGGGGTTTTACATACCATTTCTTGTCCAATATCCCCAAAGAACCCCTCGGCTTCTGGTGCAAATGAAAACATAAGTACTGCCTCTAAAGATTCCGAACGCGTCTGGGCATAATCAACAATGTCAAGATGACTTCTGGTGCAATGGTCATGTATAGTTATTAAAAAAAGTAAAAAACATGTTCAGCACCTTCCAATCAGAACATTCCAATAATTTCAAGAGTTCTGGTGTTATCTTTCCACTATTATCCTCACGTGGCAAACTATCCAACCCACCACCAAAGACAGATGATACCGAATCACATGCCTTGACAGTCTTCTTTGGTGCAGCAGCTGCACCCTGTATGAGAAATACGTCAGTAAGGTATAATAGAAAAATAATCATGATTTTAAAGGCAAAATACAAATACGTACCTCAAAAGGATTTTTTTCACACTCAGCCTCTACTACACTAAGAAGGGCAGGCATGACATCTGACAAGAATGCCTTGATATCAGGACCAACAAATTTGAGTAATACACCAATAAGTTTAATGGTAGCATTTCTAGTAGCACAGCAGTCCCTCACTAAGAACCTTTGGATTTTTGTGCTCTTTCATTATCTCGGACATCTAAAAGAATGAGAGAAAGAACATTAAATATCATTTCAGTGTCAAGCTAAACATTAATAAAGTAATTAAAAAAACAATTGCCCAGGTTCATGAAAGGTTTATTAGTCAAACTTACTATTTCAAATATAAAACCTATGCCCATTGCTTCAGAGAATGTGGTTAGGCATTTCATGGCTTGGGCACAAGTCTTAATATCAGCAACCCTTTCACAAATACCTGTCGCCAAGCAAACATATAAACTCAGATGTATAACAAACTCATAAAACAATGCTCTATCTTAATAAATGCGGATTTTAAAGCAAATGATGGATTTATGTAAGATTTTATTACATGCTATGCTTTAGTACAACTCACCTTCATAGGGAACTTTGTTGCAGTTGAAGCTATATGGCTTACAACTTCTATGACTTGTTGCTGAACCTGCACATTTTTCTCACTCCAGCCAGGAAATCCAAGTTCTTGGAGTGCTATAACTTGTTCTTCGAGTGAGGTAATAGCTGCAAGACAGAGCATCGTAAATATCATTAGATGTGACTTGGGCAGCATACATCAACGAATCCTAATAAAGATTTTCAGTGTAATTCTATATGGCAGCATACAATTATTGGATAAAATCTAAAAAACCCTCCCATATTGAATAAAGCAAAAGAAATCAGTGACCCAAACCAAACACCAGAAAAATTTATACTTAATGACGGAAAACAAATAGCTTTTTAATATGTATACTATTAGTTGGTTGTTATAAAAAACTGGAAAGGGAGTATTTATTTGATTGCTAAGAAAATAGTCAATAACTATTTCATACCATCCCAACCGCTGGAGCAGGTTCCTTCTCCCACTTTTTGTATTTTGCCTCCTGACATCTGTTGCATATCTAACATGTATGCTTTTGACATATCCATCCCATTATAATCGAGAAGTTTTCCGATCTTTTTATTCCTATCCTCCATCCATGTTTGTTTTGATATTCCTCTCGACTCTTGTGGAGCCTCCATTCTTTTCTTGTATGCTACCATGGTGGTTTGATTGGCTTTCCTTGCCTCGTTCTGCATATGAAGAAACACAGAGTGAGCACTATTGCGAACATAAATCATAGCCAAGGGAAAAAGAATTGGATATATATTCAGATTACCATCTTAAGCCTTGGCTCAAACAATTTCTTCTGTTTCCCTGTAAGCTTAGAGACGTCCACCTCAGGTTCATCCTCAATCGCGTTGTTGTCATCATCACTTGGATGGTCATCAGGGTCACTTCTTTCGTTATTAGGAAGCTCAGTTTGAACTGGTGCCGCAACTGAAGTCGGTTGAACTATTTTAATCACAATATGTCAGGATATGTTGAGAGAATGAATTAACACAAAAACAGTATAACAGAAAAAAGAGAAAACAATAGAGAAAACAGTTGATTAATCCACTTTAAATCCCCATGTCTAACTTTATTTCCAGCACTGCGTATATCATCTATTATAACTCCCTAGCAAAGTAGTTCATAATAGCTAGGTAAATAGGAAGACACCACAAACACGAAGATGGAAAAAAAAATTGCCCATTTTCCAAAGATTAGAAACGAAAACTTGCATTAAAATAAAGAAGCAGAAGCAAAATTCACCAGAAAACAGATTTTAATGACAAAACAAATAATCAGATTCTAAGAGGGAAAACGTACAGTTGGACAGCCGATCGTTTCTTCTTTCTTATTTATTGATATTAGTAAAGAATATAACATTTCAAGCTGCAACAAGGGCTAATAGTATCCATGTTGAACAGAGAACTAGTCTGCTTTCAAGGAGTGGTCTTCTCAGGCAGGCTGCAAGACATTATATTTAATTTGAAAGATAAGTGTTGGTAAGAAACTTGGAAGGTAGGAACATGCCTTCAACCAGGTGCATCTTCAGCATCCATTGTCTCCTCGTTGTGAGCAGATTTTGATCAGGAATTTGAAACGGTAAAAATTGAATTGCGAAGAGGTGCAACATCATCCATCACTGTCGTCCTGGTTGTGAAGCCATGGTAAATCATGGTAATAGCATGGATACAAGCCACGGAGGTCATCGCCTCCAAGTAGGCGTTTTTGTAAAAATTATGGGTTTTTGTTAATATTTGTGTGAGTATCGCCCTTACTTACTTTTAGAATTATTTTTAGCCAAGTCAAGCCCAATACAATGTTATGTGGGTTTTGTATCTATATCTTATATCTATATTCTTACTCTTTTGTTATATTAATAAGATAACCTTAATTAAGTTCGGGCATTAATTGTAAATTAATATGTTACCTATTAACAATTTGTACAATACTTTTATGCACTAAAACCCTTACACTATACACTGCTTTTGTACAAACCTTTTAAGCTCTTGACATTAAAAACTTAATTAATGTTATGATGTGGATTACCAATGTACAATACTCTTATGCGCTACACATTTGAATCGGTCTCATTAATTATCCCTACAAAAATCTCATAAGAAAAACCCCTCTTTTAATTGTATTGAATGAAACTTCTGTACTAACATATTAGTTTCTTGACCCATTCCTTTCTTCCAAAATTCAAATTTAAAGAGCTGGCTTAGTTCATATCCATAATTATGTTATTATTTGGTTGCGGAATAACTATCTCGTAAGTTTTCCTTTTCATAAGATTGAAGGGATCCGTATGTTGGACTACGGTGTCCAATTCGTTTTTCTTCAGACCCGTTTTGAATTTGATCAAGTTTTGTGGCCGTTTACAAGTGGTTGACATACTTGATTGTGTTGTTTTTAAAAAGTTCATGGTTTGACAACTTTTAAAGTGCATTTATGTCTCAAATTTTCATTTAGTTTAGTTAATTTTGGTAAGAAAAAAAATATGTTATCAATCTACCCTATAAATTACGATTCTATATGATGAAAGTTTGACAAATCATAATATACCACCGACGGAAGGCATACTCATATATGGGCTTTATTTTTGGTAATAAAAAAGCTATAAAACATGGGCGTGCACATAAATTTTCTTATGTTGATTCTCTTTTTTTTTCAGGTTTTCTTCTTCCTTAATATTAACACTAATTTTTTTAGAGGTAATTCATACTAAACCTTTGATATTGGAGTTGTTGATTGTGATGTATATTACATATAGTTTAAAGTAATTGTTGTAGGACATTTTTTCAACTAAACCTGCGTTTTTTTTGTTTGCTTAATTATTCGACTTTTCTTTTTGATATGCGTTATATGCTTTCTTTTATTTATTGGGTTTTGGTTGACCTAATAACCAATCGCTATAAAACTTGACTTTTCATTCTGTTAAAAAAGTTCCTACATTTATTATGATTCACAAAATATAGCATATACTACATTTCGTTTGGCTATACACTTCAATTGTGGAAAAGTTAAGATCGCACCAAATTTTGAATTTATTCGTTTCCTGAGTGAATCTGAGTTTTCCATTGGTTGGTTTTTTTTGGAAATTGCATGAAAGTTTTGAATTTTTTGTTATTTGAGTTTAGAGATAACTCATTTTTTGAATCTCTAATAGCATGTTAATTTATATTTTTTTATTTGTTGCATGAACTTTGTTTGTTATATCATGAAATTAGTAGGCGTTATGTTTTAGTAGTAAAAGAAAGATGCCCAGTAACATCAAGTCCATTTACATTGTACATGGTTGTTTTTTTTTGTTTGAAACACTCACTTTTACCTCTTTAAGTGTTCATAATGATTGGAGAGTTCATAGCGGGGCTCTTTATAGCCTAAATCAATTTACATTCCAACACCATGTGATGGTGCGTATCGATAACACATTGCATTTAATTTCTTCGAAATAAACCACCTACCCACCCTTTTGCATTTAATTTCTTTGAACTAACCATATGTACCACCCTCAATGCACGTTTTTAATTATAAAATATAGCCGTTAGAGCTACAAATCCACAAGAAACCTCATTGTGATCAATGCGGAGATGATCGTTATACATAGACATTGATGTATTATAACCCTTATATGCACATTTTTTTGAACGCACATTTATGTTTTAAGCAATTTATCTTAATTTAGGTATAACTTTATTGATATTATGCTATAAACGAACACATTGCAAGCAATTGTAAAAAGTAATTTTATAGTGAGGTTCAAACATCGATTGCATGATGGTGAGGTTGTTATCAAGAATCAGACTACAATATCGGATTGTATTGTGACCGAACTAAATGCGTCTCAAAAAAAATGGTCGTTGAAATTTGTGAAGACTTTAGTGGCTCCTTGCATGACTTTGCATTCAAAGGTTTCAAACAAAATATACAAGTGCAAGGCCGAAGCTATAATTGACAATTTGATATAATTAATCAACTTATTTTAAGGCTAATTTGGCTTAAATCTATTTAACATACTTTTCCTTTGCAACACTCACATATTTTTGTACGAGAAAATTTAAACTACGAATTATAGATGGATTTTTGGCTTTCAAGAGTCCCATGATCTCATTCAATATATTTTTACTAACACTTTGAGCGAAACCATATTACATATACTACATACAAGGGTTAGATGTATTTGCTTAAAAGACTCGAAATAAGAAGTAAGAACATATTAATATACTTCTTATGGTTAAAATTTTGACTTTTACTATCATTATTTTTAATAACCATCAACTTTTCTTTCAAAGAACTTTCATTCTTAATTATGTTGTATTTTATAACTTTTTCCTTTTGGTTAATATGAAATTTAATAACTTTTATTTATGCGACATAACTTTTTATTGGTTTCAAGCTATATTAATCGTTTTTGTTTCCTCACACTAATGCTTTTATACATTAAATTTCTTCAATTGCAGAAATTTATAAACTCAAGAAACAATTATTATGGATTTTAGAAGTTTTTAAAGCTAAAGATCAATAGATAACCAACACCACAATCAATTAATTTGATTCATGCAAGGTTTGTTCAAACAAAGAATTTGTTCTCTAACATTGATACTTTAACTATCTTAAATAAAATAAAGATATCAATAAAATGTTATATCTATTGCTATTCTCCTGTATAAAATGTTATTAAAGTGTTGCCTCCTTCTCTTGACACTTGGTAAAATGTATATCGAAAAGCTATTAAAAATATTACGAATGGTTGTTAAAGACCTTATGTTGCGCTTCTTTTGAACAACTAAAAGTTGAAGAGGTATGGTTCTGTTTCGATATATATATATAAAATATACAAGAATCAAATCAATGATAAAAAGATTCCGGAAGAGATATTCCCGGGTCGTATGTCCCAAC
>BQNB010194553.1:0-11443 GCA_026074375.1 Tanacetum coccineum
TATCTTGTATTAGTTCTAGTTTTATCTTATGTTGTATGAATGTATTTCTTGCATTTGCTATTGTATGGGTTTCTTGATTGTTGAATGAAACTCTCTTTTGGGTGACTTAAATCTAATGTGTTGTTTAAAAGATATTTGTCTTGTACTGTATCTTTAACTTTGTTTTGTAGCAAACGATTTTCGTAAGATCGATCCCTTGGTGCCCCGAACGAGAGGGAGCATACATCAAGGGGGAGTATTGATATCGTCGATTTCTTTCTTCCTACAACTACTCGACGATCATCCTTTTTGAATTTGACAAAAAGGTGGAGAAATGGAACAAAACTCATTAATAATGTGTAACTATTAATTGTATACAAAATGAGTTTATATTTTGTCATCATCAAAAAGGGGGAGATTGTTAATACAAATAATGTCTAAAAATGTTATTTATGTTATTTATTATTTTGACCTTCTCAACGTTTTGATAATAAAAAAGTAAAACAGTTTTTGATAAAAATTAAAAGTGTATTAAATTATTATCGTAAAATTCCATTTCTAAGATTAGTAATCACTTAAGGTATGAACAAACAAAGATCATTAGATGAGTAGTGATCAGATATATTTTTTTTATCCATTACATTTTTACAAAATAATTTTACATAAATTCAATTATACAAAATATTTTCTAATTAAAAGAAGAGTTTTATTACAAACTTAAAATTTAAAATTTAAATTTTCCTCCCAAAATAGAAGGTTCCATACCAGATACAACCTTCCCCACAAAAAGACAAAAAAGAGAGCGTAGTCTACTGGGAGGGCCCCTTATAGGCTTAGCGGCCCCTAGATATATCTGGGACCGCCGGGACCACTGCCAGTGACCGTTAGATTTTTCTTTGCATGAATTTTCTCACACTTCTTTCTCTCTCTAAAAACCTTCTTTCTCTCACTAAATATCTTGATCACTAACATCTCTTGATCTTGTTTCAAGTGATCTAATCTCTTCTTCTCATCTCTTCCCTCTCATTCAAGTGCAAGAGAAAAACACTCGTATTCGCCAAGAAACGAAGTGTTGATTAGTGATCTCTCATCTTTTCTTCTAAGTACCAAATCTCTATTGTAATTATCTTGTGTATTTGTGTGATTCAGATATTGTGTAAATCCGATAGTGTAGATCTAGTGATCGTGTAGTGATTGTGAAGTGGTAGATTGGTTCTAGCTAAGATTAGGACTCGACATTTAGCTTAGTGTCGGAAAATAACGTAAGCGACGTGTAAATGGTTTTCTCCGCCTGAAGGGAGCTTGTTGACATAGTGAAATCTCGAGTAGGATACTCGGGGAGTAGAGTAGGGCGAAGAAGAGCTTCATAGCCGAACCACTATAAATCTTGGTGTCTTGGTTTGATTGTTCCTTCTCTCATCTCTTTATATTGTTGTGATTGTTATTTACTATTAGTTTAGATATTTACTTGGTTGATTCATATTGTTGATTGGTTAAACATACTACTCGAATCTAAGTATTTTGAAAGCAAAGTTTTAAAACAAAAACGAACCTGTAAACTATTCAACCCCCCCTTCTAGTTTCCACACATTCGTCCTCGCATTGTTGATGTTTGAGGTTGTCGGATTTACTTGTGATGTATTTTGCATATCATTTTCATCATGAGTTAAAGAAACAAAATAATCACCAAGATTCTCTCCACTTTCAACGTTTTGCTCAACTGCCATATTGTAAATCGCATCTCTGTACCCTTCAGCAGTTGTACCAGTAGCTCAATCCCTTCCATACACAAGTTCAACTTAGTCTAAGTATGCGAATTTAAAATCCCACAAGCCGTTTGCTTCTTTATGACTCTGTTAAGACCATAAAGTTACACAATGTTAAATAAAATACATTACCATTCCACAAATCATGTCATTTTATACATACTTTACATGTTTACACATAATGAAAAGTATAACGGTACCTTTTCATGTTATAAAGGTCATAATGCAGCATATTGAATTGTATCATGCCTAGAACGTATAGTTATATAAGTTTAAGGTACATGGTTATATAAGTGCTTACCGAACAATAACTTTCATACCAATCTCTTTCACATACTATCTTTTTATCCACACTATCCCATTGACAATCGCTTTGTATCAGCGTGTCATTGATGACGTGAAACTTTGTCTTTAGCCATTTTACCTTTGATTCAATATGAGGTGAAATTTGCTTTGAGAAATTTGGCATTTTGCTAAAAATCAATTTATACACCTCAGTCAAGTAATTGCTTCTAAAACCACCATCGGTCTTCCATGCCAGATCACAAGCTAACTCTTGAATAACATCAATTAATATTTTTGTCTCATTGTCGTACCAATAGCATTTGTTTTTTCCAAAACCTCGCGGCTTGCCCACCCTAGTATACAATATGATCAAATCTTTATCGAAAATAAAAACAAAGAACCATACATAACTCGTAGATTAATAATACAAGAAACTCACGGTGCAACTCTTGGAGTGAACTGAGATGTTGGTGGGGGTTGTGTCACATGAGCTGTGGAACTCATGATCCTAGACCGGTAAAGAGTTTATGAGTATCGAATTTAAATGTAAACAAGTATGGACATGAATAAGAGAATTTATTCAACAATTCTACCTTAGATTTAGCAAGTCCTAATGGAACACAATATCTAATAAATATCATATAACTTTAAATTCCATTGAAACAAACTAGAGCAGTGAGTTGTCATACTTGTTACAAGAATGTGTTTTCTTTAGCATTTTGTGTTTACTAGACCAGGAGGAAACTTAACTGGCGTGTGTATATAGTTCAGGAGGAACACAATATCTAATTCATATGCATACTCATAATACTAGAAAAGCTACAAGTATATATAGTCCAGTAAACGATGTAGTTACCTGAGTTTCTTAGCAACAATTAGTCGAACACTTGGTGTGCGCGATTTTTTTTTGCCACACAACAGTCGAGTTCCTTCCTTGAGCATTACCATGATAGAACAAAAGATAAGAAATCCCAATAAGACTTACAAGTTACACAAACAGAAGCAATAAAGATGAAGAAATTAATTTGTATAAAGAGAGAAAAATATGAAACTCACCTTGTATGTGAAAAAGGAAGAAACCCAAAATATAATATAAAGAGCTTTGTGAGATTATTTATGAAATAATAGCAGAGAGAAAGAGTGGAGAGGCGGGAACCATTTTGGAGTTTGGCGCTAAAATTTTCATCAATTTCTAGACAATCTAGCAATGGGTATTATAAAACCACCCAAATTAGTGAGATATGAGTAAACCCCCTTGATGGGTTTTCTTAAACCAATATGCACAAAACAAACATAGTATATGATGTGTCATTGTGTAGGTGTTATTTTATGTATCAAGTTTTACTATTTATTTTATGCCGACTATACCTAAAAACAACACTTTAACTGGCAGTGTACCCGGTCAATTGTAGCTTCGTTGGTAAGTAGGGTGTCGATCACTAAGAGCGAGAGCGTTAATTCCTAATTCTATAAGTATTTTTGTTATCAAAGTTAAACCTAAAACTAATGCAAAAGGGGGGTTTCAGCCTGAGAGACTGGCACGGTTTTGTGTATCTAACCTAAGGTTTTGATGACAAGTAAAACAATAAACACACACAAAAAGATAAAAAAAACAATAAAGGAACGATCGAGAACTAATGTAAGGAAAACGTATCAACCATGAATAATCCGATAAAACGCAGGTTTGGTTATTTAGTACAATGATTGTCTTATCTCGAAGGGGCATATCGTTCCTAGACTTAGGCGGTACTTCTTCCTAAGACCTAGACACGCTAATTCTGTTATAATTAGACGCATCCGCATAAAGCATCCTTATGTTGATTATAATCTATCTTAGGATCTAAGTAATGGTGCTCTTACTAAACCCTAACTCATCGAGACTTTACCCACTTACTGCTTAACGGCTCTTTATATACTAGTAGTCCATTGTCCGAGTCCTTACCAATGGAATAAGAACGTACTCGTTGATACCAAAGTCACCTTATGGCTCAACTAAGCTCACTAAACTAAAGGCAAGGATAGGTCAATATTTGTGATCCTATGATTCTAGATATATAAATTGCAATATGGAGAGCTATCCCAGAATCTTAGCCTACGCCCAAACAACACCGAAGTTGCAGCACATTAAATATGTAAGACTAGACCCAGTTGAATGATAGGTCGCATACTTAAGCACGTAAACAAATATAAATTGATAAACATAAACAACAATCAACGATAAATTAAGCAATCGAGATAAACAAACCAAACATTAGATCTTCATAAACATGGCTGATACCTAAAGGTATCAGCCCATAATCATTGTAAAAATACACACGGTTTGATATATGAACGATTAAAATAAAGAAACCTTAATCGAACGCGTATTCGGTTGCACGAAGATACCTAGAGGCTCTTTTCTGACCTTTTATGCTCTTCTAATCGTCTCTTGGTCGACTTGGTGGTTTAGGGATTCACTTGCATACCTAAAACTGAGTTTTAGATCGTCTATTTATATAGTATGGTAGTTGGTTCGATACGCCGTATCCATCCTTGTGGGATACGGCGTATTGGGCTTTCTTAGAGTAAGGACCACGTTTGATATCTTCCAGAATCTTTGTGTATAATAAACATTGAATACGGCGTATTGAAGTTCATGAATACGGCATATTGATCTTCATTCCTTTTGTGGTCTTTGGTGAGTGCAGGCAAGGATACGCCGCATCTTCCATGATGGATACGGCGTATTGGTCTTCAGAATATTAATCTTCAAAATATCTTCATTTAAGCTCCAGAATGCGCGTCTTTTGCTATGTTTCACCACTATCATAGAAGGGGCCATTTTGCCAGGGAATGTAGAGCAACAAGAAATCAAGGGAACAGGAATGGAGATGCAGGGTATAGGAGCAGGGACAACACCAGAAGGACTGTACCAGTAGAGACCTCTGATGCATTGGTTGTTCAGGACAATGCTTTGATTGTGCAAGATGGATTGGGATATGATTGGAGTTATATAGCTCAAGATGAACCAACTGAATTTGCTCTTATGGCCTACACTTCAGGATCTGACACAGAGGTACAATCTTGTTCTAAAAACTGTGTTAAAACATATGAAAAACTTCAAAAATAGTTTGATGAACAAAGACAAACTCTTAGTAAGGCTAATCTAGAAATTGTAGCTTATCAGTTAGGCCTAGAATCTGTAGAGGCACAGTTAGTTGTTCATCAGAAAAATGAAGCTGTCTATGAGGAAAAGATTGCAGTATTAGAGTTTGAAGTAAAAGATAAAGGTAATGCTGTCACTAGACTTACAAATCAGTTAGAACAAACTTTAAAAGAAAAAGAAGATTTGAAAGCTAAACTAGAACAGTTTGAAACATCTTCTAAAAACTTAAATAAACTGATTAATAGTCAATTAAGTACTAAAGATAAAACTGGTCTGGGTTATGGAGATCAATTGAATGAAAGTGATAGTGAAGTAATAAATAGTGTCTTTGATAGTCGTTCAAGTGATGGTGATGACAATCAAACAAATGATAGGTTCAAAAAGAATAATGAATATCATGCAGTTCCCCCTCCTCTTACTGGGAACTACATACCTCCACTAACTGACCTATCTTTTATAGGCTTGGATGATTTTGTTTATAGACCTACAGCAAATAAGACTAGTGCTAGTGTGTCTCAAGTTGAAACAAGTAACACTCCACCTAGCAATACTAGTGTAGAAATGCCTAGAGTTGAATCTGTTAGGC
Source organism: Tanacetum coccineum (assembly GCA_026074375.1). Lineage (NCBI taxonomy): Eukaryota > Viridiplantae > Streptophyta > Magnoliopsida > Asterales > Asteraceae > Tanacetum > Tanacetum coccineum. The sequence goes on from BQNB010194553.1 coordinate 5,762, forward strand.
CTAGTGGAGTTATCATTGAAGATTGGGTCAGTGATGATGATGAGGATATTTTTCAATCTAATGATGTCCAAACAACAGTCAAACCTAGTTTTAAAAAGATTGAGTTTACTAAAGCTAGGAATGAACCTGTTAAATCTGATAAACAAGCTGTAAAACCTAGGTTGATCACTCAATCTCCTAAGGTAGATAGAAAAGATTGGAATGGGAAGATGACTCAAAAACTGGGGTTAGGTTTTGGGTTTACTAAGAAAGCTTGTTTTGTTTGTGGAAGTCACAATCATCTAATAAAAGACTGTGATTTTCATGAAAAGAGAATGCCTAAAGAATCTGTTTTGGGAAAGGGTACTGGTCATAGGGAAGTTAGACCAATTTGGAACAACACTCAAAGAATAAATCATCAAAATAAATTTGTTCCAACTGCAGTCTTAACTAGGTCTGAAGTTTGGAAGAGTACCAGTTAGTGCTACCAAGAAAAGCTCTCTAAGAGCAACAACATCAACTAGTACATTCAGACTAGTTAATACTGCTACCCATACAAATAGAGTGAATGTTTCAAAATTAAGAACAAATGCTTTTTCATAAGTCTAATTCACCTATCTAAAGGCCTTTTTATAAATCAACAACACTAAATATCAGGATTTTAAATGAAAAAGTTATACCATAGAGTAAATGGTGTTAATACTGCTGGGCAAACAGCAGTTAGTGCTGTTAAGGGAAATAGGGTCACTGCTGTTAAGGCCTCAGCAGGTTGTGTTTGGAGACCTAAAATGACTGATTTAAACAATGTCTCTTAGGACAATTGTGGACATGGGTCTAAAAAAGTACATTATATAGATCCACAGGCAGACTCAAGCAGTGTGGCTTGCGTCCAAGAGAACATGACTCTTTACTTTTGTGCGGTAAATCCCAAGAGCTTTAAACCCCCCCCCCCCCCCCCCCCCCCCCCCCCCCCCCCCCCCCCCCCCCCCCCCCCCCCCCCCCCCCCCCCCCGACCCCTAAGGAATATTTGACAGTGGATGTTTCAGGCACATGACAGGGAACAAAGACTTCCTTATTGACTATCAAGACATTGATGGAGGTTTTGTTGCCTTTGGTGGAAGTGCTAGAGGTGGTAAGATAAAGGAAAGAAAAGATAAGGATCAGATAAGTTAGATTTTGAAGATGTGTTTTTTGTCAAAGAACTAAAGTTTAATCTTTTCTCTGTCTCACAAATGTGTCACAAGAAAAATAGTGTTCTTTTCACTGATAACTGGAATGTCTTGTTTTGTCTCCAGATTTTAAGCAAACTTATGAAAGCCAAGTACTGCTTAGGAGTTCCCAGGCCAAGGCATTATGTACAGCTTTGATTTAATAGAATGTTGTTCATTCTTGGAGATTTAAACTTGTTGTTTACAAAATCTACAATTGATGAGTCTAAACTATCGCATAGGAGGCTGGGTCATGTGAATTTTAAAACAATGAATAAACTTGTGAAGGGAAACCTTGCAAGAGGTCTTCATTCAAAGATTTTTAACAATGACCATACTTATGTTGCTTGTCAGAATGGAAAGCAACACAAGGCTTCCTATAAGGCTAAACTTATGAGCTCTATCAGCCAACCCTTACAGATGTTGCATTATGGACTTGTTTCGGTCCAACATTGTTAGGAGTATCAACATATAAGACTTTTGCCCTTGTTGTGACTGGATGACATAGCAGGTTTAGCTGGGTTTTCTTCTTAGCCTCTAAGGATGAGACTAGTGGGATTCTTAAGAGATTTATAACAGAAATAGAAAACCAATTAAACCATAAGGTTAAAGTAATCAGGTGTGATAATGGGACAAAATTCAAAAACAGGGAAATGAATGAATTATGTGGATTAAAAGGGATAAAAAAGGAATTTAGTGTTGCCAGAACTCCACAACAAAATGGAGTTGCTAAGAGAAAGAACAGAACTCTGATTGAGGTTGTTAGGACTATGCTAGCAGACTCACTTCTACCTACTGTATTTTGGGCTGAAGCAGTTAATACTGCTTGTTATGTTCTAAATAGGGTTTTAGTGACCAAGCCTCATAACAAGACACCCTATGAACTTATAATTGGCAGACCACCAAGCATAAGTTTCATGAGACCTTTTGGATGTCCTGTTACTATCCTAAATACCCTAGACCCTTTAGGCAAATTTGATGGGAAGGCTGAAGAAGGGTTTTTAGTGGGGTACTCTATAAATAGCAAAGCTTTTAGAGTATTTAATTCTCAATCCAAAAAAGTTAAAGAAAATATGAATGTAATACTTTCTTGGAAAATAAACCAAAATGTTACAGGACAAGGACCTATTGGACTTTTTCATATTGATTCCTTTTAATAAATTCTATGAAATATCAACCAGTTACTGCAGGAATCAATTGTAACAAAAATGCAGGTCACAAGAAGTGTAATGGTGATACAGGATTAAAGAAAGTGTGATGCTAGACAATCTGATGAAGAAGAATTGTGTCTACTCAACACATATATTGTGTTCCCTTATGGTCTTCTATCCTCTTCAAGTTCCATGGACTCAGATGAAATGTTTAAAATGATACAGCTGTGATGTGTTGGAGAAACTCTTGTACAAAATCGCAAAGTGAGGGAATGAACAAAACCTTGAGAATGTTCTGGGACAAAATGATGGATCAAGAGATGGAGGCTAAAAGAGCAATCAGATGCTATTAGAAAGCGTTTAAAGCACAATGTAACTGGACAGATCTTTCAGGGAAAGTTACTTGGAGCAAGCAGCACTAACAGTTTTAATACCGTTAGCACACCAGTTAATATTGTTGGTGGATCAAGAATTTTTGGTGATGATGGATCATCATTTGTTCCTCTTAGTAAATTCACTAATCTTCCACATGATCCACTCATGCCTAATTTGGAGGATACTGCTAAAGTTCAAAATACTGTCATTTTTGGCAGTGCTTTTGATGATGAAGATTTAGACACTTATAATTCTCCTTTTGCTGATCAAGTTATAGGTGCAGAGGCTGATTTCAACCACATGGAACCTTCAACTATTTTCAGTCCTATTCCCACAACTATAGTACACTCTATTCATCCTAAAGATCAAATAATTGGAGATCCAAAGTCAGCAGTACAAACAAGGGGCATGACAAAGAAGAGTTCTAGAGAACATGCTATGATTAGCTACATCTATGAATTTTCGCATGTCTATCTAGTTATTTCTAGTGTGCTTGTGATGAATAGAGGCATGTTATTGCATAGTTATTGGAGAACAAGTTAATACTGTTAGACTAATATTAATACTGCCAGGCTAATATTAGTACTGCTTGTTACCGTTAATACTGTTGGTGCATAACCAAGCACCTGAGGGTGAAGGTTCAGCAACACCCCCTGAACCCTAACCCACACCCTCTACTTCACAACCAAATTTTTCATGAACCTCAAACTGAAGCTCACATTGAGCAACTACTCCCATCTCCAACTACATATCAAAGAAAAAGAAAGACTCAAACACGTAGGAGAACCAAAAAGGACACTAAGTTACCTCAGACTAGTGTACCTCAAGACCTTGAAGCAGATGAGGTTGTCCATAAGGAGGGGGTGACAGTGTGGAAAGGGCTATCACTACTGCTGCTAGCTTAGATGCAGCACAGGACAGTGATAACATAATTAGGACCCAGACCACGGCAATGCCTAATGTTGACATTCCTCAGGGAATGGATACAGGTGGCAGTCCCAGGCGCCAAGACACCATAGGGGGTGCTCCTGCTCAGACTAGGTCTGAGAGAGTGCTTGAATAGCCCATTGAACCACCTCTCTCAGAAGGTCACACATCTGGAAGTGGGGAGGGCAGGATGGAACATCAATTTGAATTGACGGATAATGTACCAATCACACCCTATGATTCACCTCTCCCAAGAGGTTACACACCTGGAAGTGATGAGGGTAGACTGAAACTACATGAATTGATGACTATGTGTATAAAATTGTCAAAATAGGTACTTGACTTAGAGAAAAAGAAGGATGCTCAAGTTGTGGAGATCCTCAAACTAAAGAAAAGAGTCAAGAGATTAGAAAGACAAAGGAAGTCAAGCACCTCACAACCAAGAAGGATGAAATACATACAGGTTGAGTCTTCAAAGTCATGCTAAAGATATGGTCGTTTTATGTTGTAAACCGATATCTTTGTAATAATAATCAGGATCAAGTTAAAGCTTCGGGCTATTTGTATCAAATATTTGTTAAATCCAATGTATCAGTTTTAAAATGACTTTTTGGTCGTTCTATATATATCTTGTGTTATTGATCTATGAAGTAACACGCCCCGGACCCTTATTCCGCTGCGACCCAATTTGGGGGTGTTACAAAAGCAATGATTCTACATTTGTAGTAGACATCACGAGCAGATTCCCTATTAGCAGCAAATCCATAGAATTGTTAACGTTTGCGTCCCTAATGAGAAATTCCCCAGAGTGCATATTTGTCGTAGTTGACCAGCACTTTACTCCACATTGTGTTAGGGACCAAATCTTCAATCCATTTGATATGACCATAATCTGCAGCCTTGGTTTTCGTAACGGAAGTTGCATATGTTCGGCTTGAGACACCACCAGATAGATACGCAAGGTCGTTGTTGATGAAGTGATCAAACGGTATAACTTGACGACCGCGTGAGTTAGGTATCAATGGTAGTGGATTTCGCAGATCATGAGGATATTGATGCCCTTCAGGGTTGTTCCAATCCAGTTGATCCGTGGTTGCCTTGTAGACTTCTTCAAAGAAGTATTCTAGCTAAACCAAACTCTTGCATGTGCCTTTCATTAGCTCAAATGTTAGACCGACTAGTAATTCAGGTGTTAGAGTATCATCTTTGAGCCGATTCATCATAAATGCTGAGAAGTCCAAAGGAGTATCCATTAGCTCATCAAATGATTCACGAGGACCTTCTTCCCAAGCCAGATTGCTTAACCAAGGTTGAACTGGTCCATGATCAGCAGGCAAAGTCTTGTTCCAATCACGATCGGGAGATGGAAGTCTAGTGGGTTTCTAAAACCACTCAGAAGGCTGAGGGGTCTCATCAACTGGTTGATCTTCAGTAGCTCTAGTTTCGAACTCCTGATGTGCGGGTTCTTCTAAATCCTTGGCGGTGTGCATTGGCTCCTCTGCATGAGCAGACTCGCCAGCAGAGTTGTGAAGAGATTTGGACCTTTCAGTTGACTTGGGTGTATTTTCCTTTGATGTACTGGTTGACTTGGGTTCTTTTCCAGCTCGTCTTCTCTTGGACCCCCGGTTTGATCCAGCAGAGGGTTCTTCGTCTGTATCCTCATCATCTCTTCGTCTTTTAAAATAGATAGTATCACCATAAGTGTCAAGAATGAGCTTGTCACTTTCGTAAGCTTCAACCAATGCCTTGTAAAGATTCTTTTGTTCATCAGATCTGTGGATTGACTTATTGCTCTCCATCTTGTCTATGAGAATCTTCTTAATCTCTAATTCAAATAGGTTGGCAGCTATAGCAAGAGATGTCTTGGATTCAGTGGATGAACGAGTCATAACCTCAGCTTCGAGTTGTTCGTTTACTGTCTTCTCAATTTTTGGCAAAATCTTGGAGACTTGTGCCTTAACTTGTTCCTTGATTATTTTCTTAATGTTATCATCAAGTTTGTTAAGGAAGTCTGCATTTTTAGCTTGGGCTTCATCTCTGAG
>BQNB010194555.1:0-11443 GCA_026074375.1 Tanacetum coccineum
AAAAGATGAAAAGGGGCTGTTTTAATTCGAAACATAAAGCATTTATTTTATATTTTTATAAAATACTACATCTCATGAGGATTAAAAATATATAAGGAACTCAAAAATCCGATTTATAACAAATAAAATACGTCATTTGTAAGTTATACGATAATAAACGCGTTTATAAAATAAATTTTATAAAACTTAATAAAATGCACCTCTGATATAAATGATTGGTTAATTTTCTCAGAAATTAAATAATTTTAGGATTCCAATACATTAAGAATCATAATTTTTTGATCAATAACGAAGGAGTTATGGATTTTTCCGTGTTTACGATAATTAAAGTGTATAAACATAATTTTATAAACTATGAACAGTAAAATCACTATTCATCTTAGATCATTTTGGAAAATACATTAGTTAGATAAAAATTTTAATTGCGAAGACGTGCTTGAAATAATCACTAAAATCAGAGTTAAAATGAATAAGATACGACATTTACGAGTTTACGATGATTAATTTTATAAAAATAATTTTATAAAAGTATATGAACAGTAAAATTACTGTTCACCAGATGACTTAAAATATGAAAATGAAATATTTTGATAACTCGTCTTAATACGAAAGCATGAACATAAGAAACGTAAGAAACGAACTTAAAACGAGAAAGTTACGCCGTTTTTATTAAAGAGATATTTATAAACGTTTTTACTTTATAAATATGATTTCATTAATACAACTAGATGGTGAAGTAGCTATATAGAATTATATACGGTATTAGTTATTTAAAATACTTAGTACTCATACGGCCTATAATTAATTAGGTTGCATTCGGGCGTATTTGTGACGCATTTTCACGCATTCGATTTACGTTGTTAACTCATTCACTTGAGGTGAGTTCATAGCCCCACATTTTACATTTATAATGATTTACAAGTTTTGAGGTGAGAAACATATGCATGTTTTACAATTGGACGCAAGTGGACATTTTACATTAGGATTACGTGTTTGCCTAAGTAGCGATAACCCTCTGAGCCCATTATCATGAACTGTCGATTACTTGTTGTGAGCGCGAATGTTATAAATAGATCTATTAATGTTGGGATTAAAAGACTTCTTGATAATCTTAGAGTTACTTCTGTTAAGGTTTGGGTTACTGCTGCTAAGTTAAAGTTAGGGTTGTTCATTAACTTCAATGAAAAATATGCTAAGTAGTTAGTGTTGCTAGTATAAAGTTAGTACTGCTAGCACACAATTACTACTGCTAGTATATATTAGTATTGCTAGTGTAAAGTTAGTACTGGTGGTGAAGATTGAAGAAAATATTCTAAGTAGTTACTACTGCTTGTACACAATTAATGCTGCTAGTGTATAAGTTACTACTGCTGGTGTTAAAAGTTAATGCTGCTAGTACAAAAGTTACAACTGCTTAAAGATTAAGACTGCTGAAAGAGTTTCTACTGTTAGAGAAAAGATAAAGACATAAGAAAGGATAAAGATTGTTTGGAGATCAAGATTACTTACGTGATAAGTATTAGTTATTTATAGAATAGATTATAGAGAATATCATTGTAGTTCTTAATTCCTTGGAAGCATATTAATATCATTGCAGTGCAAAAAACAAACAGTGGTTGCAAATTCCACAACAGAAGCTGAGTATGTAGTTGCTTCAAGTTGATGTGGACAAGTGCTTTGGATTCAGAATCAAATACTTGATTATGGGTACAATTTTATGCATACCAAGATATTTATTGACAATAACAGTACTATTTGCATAATTAAAAATCATGTTTTTCAATAAAAAAAATAAAGCATATAGAGATTAGACATCATTTTATTAGGGATTGCGATGAAAACAAGTTTAATCAAATGGTCAAAATGCATACTGACAAGAATGTTACAGATTTACTTACAAAAGCTTTTGATGTAAGTAGGTTTCAATATTTGATTGCTAGTATTGGAATGCTAAATCCTTAAAATCTTTTATCTCTTTATGTTTTTGTAGAGTTTTGTATAAATTAGTACTGTTATTCATGTCATTAAAAGTTTCTACTGTTAAGTATATTTAGTGCTACTAGTTATACTTAATACCGCTGAGTAAATACTGTTAGTTATACTTAATACCGTTAGGTATAATTAATACTGTGATTATTATGAAAATTTCTATGGTTTGTATTTTCTTGGTTTTTGGACTAACATTTTAGAGTAAAAGCAAAGAAAAGTGTTAGATTGATGATGGAAAAGTTGGTTATTAGAGAAAATAGACAGAGAGTTTTGATGAGAAAAAGAATTGAGAGAATTGGTGAGAATAAAAACAGAAGAAGAGTTATGTGAAATAAAAACAAACAAAGTGATTTGGTGAGAAAAAGAATTGAGAGAAGTAGTAAGCTGAAAAACAGAAAGAGAGTTGAATATAATAAAAACAGACAAAGTGATTTGGTAAGAAAAAGAATTGAGAGAAGTAGTAAGTTAAAAAACAAAAAGAGAGTTGAATATATTAAAAACATACAGAGTGTTTAGAATGGAATTGGAGTTAATACTGGTGAGTAAAAGTTAATGCTGCTAGGCATAAACTTAATACTGCTGGTAAAAGTTAATGCTGTTAGGCATAAACTTACAACTACTGGTGAAAGTTAATGCTGCTAGGCATAAACTTACTACTGCTTTTGAAAGTTAATGCTGCCAGGCATAAACTTACTACTGATGTTGAAAGTTAATGCTACTAGGCATAAACTTACAACTGTTGGTAAAAGTTAATGCTACCAGGCATAAACTTACTACTGCTGTTGAAAGTTAATGCTGCCAGGCATAACTTACTACTACTAGTAAACGTTAATGCTGTTGAGGGTATTTTCATAAATACTTTGATTAAAGGTCTCAATCATTCATTTAATCGATTTCATTCACTCATATACTCTGTAATCATAAACCCTAACTCAATTTTATCATTCATCATCAAAATCCAACACCAATGGTGGATCTAAAGTTTGCAGATACTCACAATTTGGTCCTGTTTTTGTCTAAACCCGCAGAAAGTAAAGGGTTTGAGCAGATAGTAGATTTTTTGAATGCAAACACTATAAGATATGCACTAACAATCAATCCCACTATATATACTTCGTTCATTAAACAATTCTGGGATAGAGTCAAGGTCAAAACTGTCAATAGGGAAGTACAGTTACACGCCCTAGTGGATGGGAAGAAGATAATCATAACTGAATCAACTGTGAGAAGAGATCTTCAACTAGAAGATGCTGAAGGTGTTGATTGTCTACCTAATTCTACCATCTTTGAACAACTTACACTGATGGGGTATGATAAAATTTCTCAAAAGCTTACTTTCTATAAGGCATTCTTTTCCTCACAATGGAAATTCCATATTCATACTATTTTACAATGCCTAAGTTCTAAGACTACTGCATGGAATGAGTTTAGTAGCATTATGACATCTACAATCATATGTTTATCTACAAATCAGAAGTTCAACTTTTCAAAATACATTTTTGAAAGTATGGTGAAGAACTTGGATAATGCAAGAATTTTTTTGATGTATCCAAGGTTTATACAAATCTTTTTAGATAAACAACTTGAAGGGATGCCTACTCATAACAGAATATATATTGCACCCTCTAACACTAAAAAGATATTTAAGAATATTAGAAGGGTAGGGAAAGGTTTTTCTAGATGGTTAACACCATTATTCAAAACAATGGTGGTTTAAGCTCAAACAAAAATGGGTGAAGGTTCAGCAAATCCCACTGATCCTGATCACACACCTACCATTATTCAACCATCAACATCTCAACCTCAAAAGAAACAAAGACCTAGGAAGCCAAAGAGAAAGGACATTGAGATACCTCAGTCTAGTGGTCCTACAGACAATGTAGCAGATGAGGCTGTCAATGAGGAGGGATGACAGTTTGGTGAGGGCTGCCACTACTAACTTCTACTTACAGCTGTCTAGCTTAGATGCATAGCAGTAATGGTAAACTTCAAAAGACCCATCCAAGACAACGACTTAATGCAACCAATTTCCTCAGTAACTAGTTCAGTAGTTTAGTCCCCTAGGGTGCCAAGAAACAAGGGATACGATTGCTCAAACTAGGTTTGAAATGTATCTGAACATTCCAAATGATCCACTGCTTTCAAGGGAACACGGACTTCGAAGTGTGATAGAAGTCTTAAACTTGAGAGATAGTGTGGCATTATTACAACTTTAGCAAACAAGAGTTTCTTGATTTGGAGACTAAAATACCACTCAACTAATAGAGATTGCAATATTGAAAAGGAAGCAAGAAGCTTAAAGAGGAGAATAAGTCAAGAACTCTTGGGCTTAAAAGGTTATACAGAGTTGGTTCATCAGAAGGGTAGAATCCTCTAAAGATGAAGGTTTGGGTAAAGAGGATGCATCTAAACATAGGAGGATAGCTGATATTAATGCAGATGAAGACATTACTCTGGTTAATGATCAAGATGATGCAGATATGTTTGGTGTTAATGACTTAGAATGGTGATGAGGTGATTGTTGACAATGTAGATGTTGTTAAAACTATGACGCTGAAGAAATAGTTAATGCTGCTGATACAAAACAGTTATACTGCAGCTATCAATGTTAGTACTACTAGTACAATTCCCAGTAGTGGCTGCTGAGGCAACTACAACAACTGCAATAACTGATGTTGAAATTACTTTGGCTCAAGCACTGGCAGAGTTGAAGAGTGCAAAACCCAAGGCTGATAAGGTTGTGATACAAGAACCAAACAGGGTACAACTACAACAACACTTACAACAACAACTGCTGCTACAATAATTACAACTGCTAGCACAAGACCCAAGGCTAAAGGGATTGTTATTCATGAACATGAGCAAGCACCTACACTAACAGTTTCTTCACAACAACCATCACATGTCAAGGTTTAGGACAAGGGTAAAGGAAAAAATGGTTTAAAATCAAACCTGTGAAGAAAATGTCTAAGAAAGATCTACTCAGGCTTGATGAAGAACTTTCCTTCAAGCTACAAGCTAAAAAAGAAGAAGAAGAAAGGCTTGCCAGAGAAAAAGCTCAACAAATTGAAGAAGCCAACATAGCTTGAGATGATATTCAAGCTAAGACTAATGCTGATTATCAGTTGGCTCAAAGAATGCAAGCTTAAGAGCAAGAAGAATTGACTGATGAAGAAAAGGCAAGATTGTTTGTACAATTCTTAGAGCAAAGAAGAAAACATTTTGCAGCTAAAAGAGCAGAAGAGAAGAGGAACAGACCACCAACAAGAGCTTAACAAAGGAGTATCATGTGCACTTATCTGAAAAACATGGAAGGATAGAAGCCCAAAAATTTGAAGAACAAGTCCTTTACCAATATTCAAGAATTGTTTGACAAAGCAATGAAAAGGGTGAATACATTTGTTGACTACAAAACTGAGTTAGTAGAAGAGAGTTCCAAGAAGGCAGAAATAGAGCAAGCTAAAGCAGAGATATCACAAGAAAGAAGTTCAAAGAGAGCAAGAGAAGATCTAGAACATGAAAGCTCTAAGAAACAAAAAGTAGAAGAAGACAAAGAGTCTGAAGAGCTTAAGCAATGTTTGGAAATAGTTCCAGATGATGTAACTATTAATGCTACACCTTTATCTATTAAATCTCCAACCATTGTTGACTATAAGATCTACCAAGAAGAGAAGAAAAGTTTTTTCCAAATTATCAGAACAGATGGTAAGCATCAGATGTATTTAACTTTTAAAAAGATGCTTAAAAACTTTGACAGAGAAGACTTGGAAGTTCTTTGGAGTATAGTCAAAGCTAGATTTAAGAAGACAGAGCCAGTGAATTACATGGATAATCTGTTACTTCATCATCTGAAGACCATGTTTGAACATCATGTTGAAGATAATGTATGGAAGTTAACCACAAGTTTAAGTAAAGAGCTAACTAGAAGCGTTATGATTCTTGTGGATTATTTGTGTAACATGCATCCCATGCATTTTATCTTGTTGTAAAGATCTATCCCACTTACATAGAGTACACTACGCAGATGTTCCAATGATGTGAAGCTTCAACTTGATTTATAGTGTGAAATGGCATTTGAGCTTCTTAGATTGTCCAAGAAACAGCTTAAGAATGCTATAGTTAACACCCACAACACCCCCATTTTTTACATATAGCAGCCGGAAGCTAATCTGGGATATTACTTCAGGTTACAACAGTCATAAATCATAAAGAAAATGAATCAAAAAGAGTTACAAGGTTTTGTGAAAAATTTCAGTAATCATTACATTTATTTCATTCGAGAGTTTCACAAACGAAATCCCAAAAACAAAAAACACAAAGTTTGAATGATAAAAAGGTTTGCCATCTTCAAGTCTCAGCCACATCCTGCCATAATAGTTACTTAGTCCACCCTGAGATAAAACATGCTAAAAAGGCAAGCACAAAGATGGGTTGAGTGATATTTATAGGTTTAAGTTAATAATTTGAATGCAAATTTGATATTGGGTACTTGTTATACACCCGTTATAAAATAATATAATGCCATTAGCTCAAAATCCGAAGCCTTGGGATACTGTTGTGATACGTTATGAGCCCGAACGGGTGCCTTTTGCCAAAACACCCGCAGTTATATTCAAATGTGTGCAATGGTTACCAGTAAGACCGGGACACCAACTGGGGAGTCCAACCCAAAATAGATCTATTCACAAACATTCACGCTCACGAAACCGTAAGTAATTTAAACGGTTCATGAAATTGGGTACTTAAAGCAGAATAGTTACTTAGGCAATAATAAATCAGGGACAACATATAGAAAAAATTGTATTCTGGTTTATAGCATTTATCACCCTTCGCAGGGTTTTTATAAACATTTGAAAAAATTGAAATGCTAGCTAGAACGCACCTTAACAGTATAGGAAAATTTGATTGATAGCAAAGGTATATGGAATGAAAGTAACGGCTTTGTCATACGCAACCTGGGGTAGTATGTCAAGTCTTAGTTTGATTGAATAGGTTTCACATTATAATGAATATCATCTTTGATTGAATTGTTTTAAGGAGTATTGTAACACGTTCGGGTGCCATCATAATTCAGGGTCCATTCAGTAATACTTTGAAGAGCTAGGGCACTTTAAATCGTAAACTAACTAATCGTTCAGAACGTATACCAAATGAAACCTCTTAATATGAAGCTCCCCTAGTATTTGTGATACAATATAATTGTTCTAAAAGCGGTTTTGCTTTGATAACTGGAAACGATAAGCACGTCAAGCGTTAATTAAAGTTATGTCTTATAATGTTGTGAACATATTTTTATACTTTTTCAAAATGTTACATTTTAGAACCTTAAGAATGAAAAATCGCAAAATATACCCTTGGAGTTTGCACTTTTACGAGTTTGGTCCTTCTAGTTTAAAAGATGTACAAAGTAAACCTTATACTTTGGAAAGTGACATAATAGACCCCTATAGTTATAACTTTAGAAATATGGCAAAAATAGTCCTTGTACTTATAAGTTTTCAAAAGTTACAGTATATACCCCTTGCATGAAAATGTTGTTGATTTTTAGACTTATATATATATTTTATATTTTATTATATATTATATATATTTACAGTGTGAAAACCATCAATCAAGAAGTAAAAGAAGAATTTGATAAGCTGGTGAAGCAGGTTAAATCTTTTGCACCTATAAACTTTGAAGCTACAAAAGATAGTCTGAAAAGATTTGGTGAAGAACTTCAAAAAGACTAAAGAGTGATGAAGCAAAAGATGACGAGTCTACTAAGAAGACTGGAACGAGGAGGAAACAGATAGCTAGGAAAGGATTACATTCTAACAAGACTAATGAGGATGAATCTGAAGCTAGTAAAGATGTTGATCCTATTTCAGGTACTAATATTCCTATTAATCCTGTTCCTGTGGCTATAAAACCCCCAAGTATAGTTACTTATAAGATCATCAAGCAAGGAAAGGAAGGTGTGTACCAAATTGTTAGGGAAGATGGAACTGATATACTGAATTATATAGGATTGTCATGAATAGATATGGTATGAATGGACCAGAGGATGTGCTTGAGAAGGTACTTTGGGAATATTTAAAGAATATGTTTGAGGCACCCCTTAGTACAGATCCTATTTGGAGTTTATTAGGTAAACAAAGAATCATAAGTTAGAGATACTATGAAGCTTGCAGAGTACACTGTCTGAACTTGGAGTCTGTGGATATATATATGCTAATAGAGAGAAAGTATCCTTTGTCTAATGAAGTGTGCAAAGCAATGTTAGACAAGAAACTTCAAGGAGGAAGACCAGATGAGGATTGCTACAAACTCTTGAAAATGATGGAGAAGCAAGCTGGCATTATGAAGTAGTGAAGGTTGATGGGTAGATATCTAGGATGGAGATGAGGAGAATACCACTTGGTGGAGGTGCTATGCACTAACACAACAAATGGTTATTAGTCCACCATGTCTAACAGACATAAGGACTGGCTAGTCCAGGAGCAAACGACTCTTGGTAAAGACTTCTCAAATCCGTTTTATGGTTGACAACTTGCCAATAAGTTGTATGGTTTTCAACTCACCATATCTGTTTAAGTGAAGAGTTGGCTAGCCCACAAGTTTATGGTTTGTGGTAAAGGCTGTGGAAAAACCATAACTAGTCCATAAGATTATGGCTTATGGTAAAGACAAATTGAAAATCCATATTAGATGGTTGACACTTTACCAAAAAGTGGATGGTATATCAACTCACCAAGTTTCATGTACAAAGAGTTGACATGGTCATCAATCCACCATGGAATTTACCTTTTCTAGGTGCCAAAGGATTGACTAGCCCTGAGCAAACGGCTACAGGTAAAGGCATATCAAATCCGTTTATGGCTGTAATGGTTTGCCAAAAACCATATGGTATTCAACTCACCAATGTTTAATGTACTGAGAGTTGAAATGGTTTTCAGTCAACCATGGACATGCACCTTTCTGGTGGCCAAAGGACTGACTACTCCAGAGTAAATGGCTAACTGGTAAAGAGACATCAAATCCATTTAAAATTTTCAATGATTCACCTCTCACAGGAGTTAACACACCTGGAAGTGATGAGAATAGCCTGAAACTATAGGATTTGATGTACATGTAGTCAAATGTTGCTGATATAAAGGGTTGCTGAAGAGCTTTGAAGAATAGTTGCTGCAAAGATCAAAAGAGATGATTTGAAGTGTTGCAGATCAAGAATAATTCAAAGAATTCTATTTACAACATCCTCAGGAAGCTCAAATAGTTTAAAGTGAAGATCAAGAATATATTGAAGGAACTTGAAGTTCACAAGTGAAGATCAAGTTAGGGGAGGATTGTTGGGAAATAGATTGTAAAAGACTTAATACTGGTAGTATAACAGTTAAGTCTGGTAGTAATAGTTAGTTCTGGCAGTACTAAGTTAATACTGGCAGTACTAAGTTAAGTCTGGCAGTACTAAAGTTAGTACTGGTAGAGTAGCAGTACTAGAGTTAGTACTGGTCATATTTAGTTAAGTCTGTTCTAGTTAAGTCTGTTTATGTAACAGAATAGTAATAGTTATCTTAGAGATATCTTAGGAGATATCTTAGGAAAAGATATGTATTATCTTTTCACACGTTTGTAAAGCCCATTAGGGTTTCCTTGGTGTATAAAAGGAACCCTATGGCACAATGTTATGTACGTGATTGAAATATCAATAGAAGCATTAGAGCTTAATAGAAATCAATAGCAAATTAGTTTTATTGTTCTTCTTAATTCTTGTGTTAAGATTTCGCATTAACACTTGATTTTCATAGTCAGTGTCTCTCATAGTTGATTTGGATTTATTCAAATTAGCTATCGTCTTACAAAGGCTGTATAGATCCTAAACCAAGGACCTATATACTGTGGACATTACTGAGTTCTTTAGGAAGCTCAAGTGTGTATGCCACTGGGCCGACCCTTTTAAGGATCTTAAATGGTCCAATGTACCGGGGGTTAGGCTTTTCTCGCTTTTCGAATCGAATGACACCTTTTCGAGGTGATACTTTCAACATAACACGATCTCCAACTTGGAATTCTAAAGGCTTTCGCCTTACATTGGCATAACTCCTTTGCCGGTCTCTTGCAGCTTGCAAGCGTTGTCGAATTTGTACTATCTTTTCGGTGGTTCCATGGATTATCTTTGGTCCCGTAAGTTAAACATCTCCAACTTTGGCCCAACAGATAGGTGATCTGCACTTTCAACCATAAAGTGCCTCGAATGGTGCTGCCTTAATACTGACATGGTAATTGTTATTGTAAGAAAATTCTACCAATGGTAAGTGTCTTTCCCATCCTTTTCCAAAATCTATAACACATGCTCGAAGCATGTCTTTGAGTGTTTGGATGGTTCTTTCACTTTGTCCGTCAGTCTCGAGATGATATGTTGTACTCATGTCTAATTGAGTACCCAAAGCATTCTGCATTGATTGCCAGAATCTAGATGTGAAATGACTGTCATGATCCGAGTTAATGGATATCGGCACTCCATGTCGTGAGACTATCTCCTTTATATACAACCTTGTAAGGGTTTTCATACTATATGTTGCTTTGGTAGGGATGAAATGTGCTGATTTGGTAAGGCGGTCTACAATGACCCAAATCGTGTCATGTCCGTTTGAGGTTTTGGGTAGTTTTGTAATGAAGTCCATTGTTATTCTTTCCCATTTCCATGTAGGAATCTCTGGTTGTATTAGTAAGCTAAATAGCTTCTGACATTCTGCTTTAACTCTAGAGCATGTTAAACACTTGCCAATATACTCAGCGATGATTACATCTTGTCAGAACCTGGGTGAATGGAATACTTTGATTTATGGGACTCATGTATGATCAAGTCCCTCAAAATACCAAAGAGTGGTAACCAGCTTCGGTTCTTGATACAACGAGTTCCATCAGGACGTACTTTAAATGCTTTGTCCATTCCTCGTAAGTTTTTAGCTTCGATGTTCTCTTCTTTGATTGCCTCAGTTTGGGCTTCGAGGATTTGTGATGGTAATTTCAGGTGAAGGGTCATGACTAATGATCTAACTCGGAGTGGTTTGATTCGTTCCTTCCAGCTTAAGGCATCTGCTACAACATTTGCCTTTCTAGGATGGTAATGGATCTCACAATCGTAATCTGTGAGCAATTCTAACCAACAACGCTGCCTCATGTTCAACTCTTTCTGATAAAGGATATGTTGAAGGCTTTTATGATCAGTGAACACAGTACACTTTGTGCCATACAGATGGTGTCTCTAAATTTTAAGAGCGAATACTATGGCTCCCAATTCGAGGTCGTGTGTGGTATAGTTCTCTTCATGAGGCTTGAGTTGTCGGGATGCATATGCAATAACTTTTTTTCTTTGCAGTAACACCGCTCCAAGACCTTAGAGTGATGCATCACAGTAAATAACAAAATCATCGTTTCCTTCTAGTAATGCTAAGATTGAAGCTTCATA
>BQNB010194556.1:0-11443 GCA_026074375.1 Tanacetum coccineum
ACATTTTGTATATCTGTTATGGGCTAGAAATCTTTATATTTTGAACAAGTGAACAACTGAAGCTTCGGGCTTATGTAACAAATACTTTGTCAAATCCAATGTATCAGTTTTAAATGACTTTTTGGTCGTTCTATATATATCTTGTGTTATTGATCATTGAATTAACATGCCCTGAACCCTTATTCCGTTGCGACCTAATTTGGGGGTGTTACAACGGGAGTCGTCACCCCCAATAGATCTATCCATAGTATTTGCGTTTACTCGCAAGTAATTAATGGTTTATGATATGGAAATAGTGGCATTGGAAGGTACTTAGGCAATAATATATCTGGATAGCATACAGTTGGAAAAACACTTGCATTCATGGTTTAAGTATGTATCCCCCTCGCGGGTTTATAAAACATTTAAAAGATTGAAATGCGAGGCTATGAACTTACCTTAACAGGGAAATCTGATTGATGGCAAAAGTATATGAAATGAAAGTAACGGTCTCGTCACGTTACCTGAGGGTAATATGTCAAGTCTTAGTGTGATTGTTTATGTTTTCAAAACTTTATAAAGTTTAACATACATCTTATTTGATTTATTAATTTATGGAAATATTGTATCACTGTTCGGGCTATCATTATTCAGAGGTCATGCAGTAAACATTTGTGGAGCCGGGACACTTTAAATCGTAAATCCAGCAAACTCGTCAAAATGTATACCCAAATGAAACCCCTCATATGAAACTCCCTAGTAACTTGATACATTATAGATTAAATGATAAGATTTTATCATTTTAGGTTTCTTCAAAAGCTAACGGATGATAAATTAGGTTATATTTACAACGTAATTCTTTTATAACGTTTCGATCGATGAATGATAATCGCAAATGTGTTGGGCTTTAATAAAATCAAGTCTTATAAAATATCTTTTTATATTTTTAAGTTTGCAAAAATGGCAATATATACCCTTGGTTTATAAACTTTTACAAGTTTAGTCCTTTATATATAAAGTATATATAATTTAAACCTTTAACTTTAGAACTTGGCAAGATAGGTCCCTATAGTTATAACCTTAGAATAATAACATTTTCAGCCCCTTTAGTTATAAATTTTAGAAAGTTACGATATATACCCCTTGCATGAAAATAATTTACAAATCAAGTCCAAAAAGTCATGCAAGCTTATTTTAGGATTCCAAATGATATTTGCAGGTGATAGCTTATTAGAATAAGCTAAAATAAGATTTTCTAACATAACAAAAGTTTAGAAAAAGGATTCGTTAGCTAGAAAATCAAAACGGGTCGTTAGCTAGAAAATCAAAACAAGTCGTTTTTAGGCTTTTAATAAAAAACACATGGGTTTGAGGATTCAAGGCTTCAAACCAAAGTTTGTATATGATCTTAAGAGTATTATGAACATTCTAATGCATATTATAAGCTTATTGAACAAGATTTTGAGCTTACTTAAGCTAAAATGGGTCAAAATGGGGTTTTCGGGTTCGTACGCCTAGTAATGACTTTAAGGGTTCTTTTCTCTTGATTCTTGGATTCTATTATGAGCTTAGGGACTTCACTTGATCCTTCTTGCTCTAAGTTAAGACTCCATTGTTGTATATGATGAAATTTTAGGTGTGATTGAATGGTTGCTTGGATTCGGCTATATAGAGGGTTCAAAACCCTTGGTGCCCAAGTTTTCTTGGTGGATAAGGGTTAAGAGCTATAGATATTGACTAATGAAGGCTAGATGGTGAGTATGGTGAGCTAGAAAAATAGCTAGGCAAGGTGGAAGGGTGTTGGAGGGGTTTATGAAGGTTTGGCTAGAAAGAGTGACAAGAAGGTGATGGAGGTGCTTGTAAGGTGCTTGCTTGGTTGCTTGAGGTGCTAAGCAAGATAACAAGGAGGTGACAAGGTGAGGTGCTAGCTAGTTTGGTTGGTATTTTATTAGTGTCAAGGCTAGTTTAAGGTGACTAAGGGATGCTAGGTGGTGAGTAGCAAGAGCTAGAAACTAGCTATGTTGAGTTGTGGGGTGTTTGGAGGCCACAGTCAGAAAAGGAAGACAAGGAGGTGACAAGGCTTTCTTGGTGGACAAGGGTTGTGATAGAGGTGCTTGTAAGCTACTTGGGTGGCTGATTGGTGATGTCATAGAGGTGCTTGAGGTGCTTGGTTGCTTAAAAATGGGTAAAAATGGGTAAAAATGAAGAAAAAGGTTACCGGGTTTGGTTTAGGGTTTTGGGTTATGATTTTTAGTTTTAATTCGAGTTAGGGTTAGGGTTTAAGATAGTTTAGAGTTTAGGATTAGTGTTAGGATTAAGGTTTAGGGCTTAGTTTTAAGGTTTAGGGTTTAGTTTTAGGTTTAAAGTGAAATTAGGGTTTTAGGGTTTCGTTTAGGGTTTAGGGTTTTAGATTAGGTTTTAGAATGATTTAGGGATTAGGTTTAGGGTTTAGAAGTCATTTATTAAGTGCTTATACCTTGTGTTAAAGTAGTGGTAAGAAACCAAAGTGATTTAGGAGGTAAAATAACCTAGTTTGACTTTCTTGTATTCTTGACTTGTACATTGAGCTTTAGAAAGTTGTAACTTGATTTAGGAGGGAAAAGATATTCAAATGTTGTGTATTGATACTTGTACACATGCTTTAAAGGCTTGTACATTTATTTTATATGTATACATTACATATAATTAGGGTTTTGATATAAACGTTAACGTTTAATGCTTGTTTTGATATAACGTTTTGAAAAGTATGTTAAATGGATAATGTACTTGGTAACATGATATTAAGATATAGACTTGACATATTAGGATTTTTACATGATGTAAACATAGATAGAATGGAATTGATAGAGCTTGCGTGAGCTCGTTTACTTTAGAGATGCAAGTTACGTTGCATAATGAGATAAAGCAAAAATTTCCCTGTAAAAAGGTGGTATATATATAATAGATGGATATTAGAGTGCATCTAATTTAATAGGTGGATATAAAACATTGATGAAAATTGCGGGTTGTTATAGGCTCCCTCCCTTAAAAGAAATCTTGTCCCGAGATTTAGTTGGATGTCGGAGTGGTGTTTGAAAACAGATGTGGATACTTGGCACGAATTTGATCTTCGCGTTCCCACGTAAATTATGGTCCTCTTTTAGAGTTCCATCTTACTTTGGTTATAGGAATACGACTTTGTTTCAGTTGCTTGACTTCTCGATCCATAATCTCTACTGGTTCTTCTACAAAGTTGAGTTTGTCATCAAGTCGAAGCTCTTTCATTGGAATGACAAGGGATTCGCCAGATAAGCTTTTCTTTAGATTAGAAATGTGGAAAGCACTGTGGACATTATTGAGCTCTTCAGGAAGCTCTAGTTTGTATGCCACTGGGCCAATCCGTTCAAGGATTTTAAATGGTCTAATGTACCGGGGGTTAAGCTTTCCTCGCTTTCCAAAACGAATGACACCTTTACGAGGTGATACTTTTAACATAACACGATCTCCAACTTAAAATTCTAAAAGCTTTCGCCTTACATTGGCGTAACTTCTTTGTCGATTTCTTGCAACTTGCAAGCGTTGTCGAATTTGCACTATCTTTTTAGTGGTTTCATGGATTTTTTTTGGTCCTGTAAGTTGAACATCTCTAACTTTGGCCCAGCAAATAGGTGATCTGCACTTTCGACCATAAAGTGCCTTAAATGGTGTTGCCTTAATACTGGCATAGTAACTGTTATTGTAAGAAAATTCTACTAATGGTAAGTGTTTTTCCCATCCTTTTCCAAAATCTATAACACAGGCTCGAAGTATGTCTTCAAGTGTTTAAATGGTCCTTTCACTTTGTCCATCGGTTTCAGGATGATATGCCATACTCATGTCTAATTGAGTACCTAAAGCACTTTCTAATGATTGCCAGAATCTGGATGTGAAATGACTGTCATGATCCGAGATGATTGATATTGGCAATC
The DNA here is from genome assembly GCA_026074375.1 of Tanacetum coccineum. Lineage (NCBI taxonomy): Eukaryota > Viridiplantae > Streptophyta > Magnoliopsida > Asterales > Asteraceae > Tanacetum > Tanacetum coccineum. The sequence continues at coordinate 3,927 of BQNB010194556.1, forward strand.
CATGTCGGGAGACTATTTCTTTTATGTATAACCTTGTAAGGGTTTCCATACTATCTGTCTCTTAGGTAGGGATGAAATGTGCGGATTTGGTAAGGCGATCAACAATGACCTAGATTGTGTAATGTCCGTTTGATGTTTTGGACAGTTTTGTGATGAAATCCATTGTTATTCTCTCCCATTTCCACATAGGAATCTCCAGTTGTACCAGTAAGCCAAATGGCTTCTGAAAATCTTCCTTAACTCTAGAACATGTTAAACATTTGCCAACATATTCAGCGATGATTGCCTTCATGTTAGGCCACCAATAGAGTTTCTTAAGATCCTGATACATCTTGTCAGAACCCGGGTGAATGGAATATTTTGATTTATGGGACTCATGCATGATCAAGTCTCTCAGATTACCAAAGATTGGTAACCAGCTTCGGTTCTTAATATAACGATTTCCATCATGACGTATTTCAAATGCTTTATCCATGTAAGTTTTTAGCCTTGATTTTTTCTTCTTTGAGTGTTTCAGTTTGAGCTTTAAGAATTTGTGAGGGTAAGTTTGGATGAATGGCCATAACTAATGATCTAACTCGGAGTGGTTTAATTCATTCCTTCTGGCTTAAGGCATCTTCTACAACATTTGCCTTTCCAAGATGGTAGCGAATTTCACAATCGTAATCTGCAAGTAATTCTAACCAACGACGTTGTCTCATGTTCAACTCTTTCTGATCAAGGATATGCTAAAGACTTTTATGATCAGTGAACACAGTACACTTTGTACCGTATAGGTAGTGTCTCTAAATTTTAAGAGTGAACACAACTGCTCCTAATTCGAGATCATGAGTGGTATAGTTTTCTTCATGAGGTTTGAGTTGTCGGGATGCATATGCAATAACTTTCTCTCTTTGCATTAACACCGCTCCCAGACCTTGATGGGATGCATCACAGTAAACAACAAAATCATCGTTTCCTTCTGGTAATGCTAAGATTGGAGCTTCACAAAGCTTCTGTTTTAGTAATTGGAAGCCGACTCTTGATCTTCGCCCCAGATATACTTCTTGATTTTCTGGGTTAATTCAGTCAAAGACTTTGAAATCTTCGAAAAACCTTCGATGAATCTCTGATAGTAGCCGGCAAGTCCTAAGAATTGACGTATTTCTGTGGGTGTAGTAGGAGATGCCCAATTCTTAATTGCTTCAATCTTGGCGGGGTTAACATGAAGTCCTTGACTATCAATTAAGTGTCCAAGAAATTGCACGATATTAATCCAGAAATCATACTTAGAGAACTTGGCATACAACTTCTCTTTCTTGAGTAATTCTAAGATTATTCTTAGATGATTTGTGTGCTCTTCTTTGTTACGAGAGTAGATAAGAATATCATCGATGAACACTATCAAAATTTTATCCAAGTATGGTTTACACACACGATTCATGAGATCCATAAATACAGCAGGTGCGTTAGTTAAACCAAATGGCATCACTTGAAATTCATATTGTCCGTATCTTGTTCTGAAATCAGTCTTGGGAATATCTTCATCCCTGACTCTTAGTTGATGATAACCTGATCTCAAGTCGATCTTTGATTAAACACTCGAACCTTGAAGTTGGTCAAATAAGTCATCGATCCTGGGTAATGGGTAACGATTCTTTACGGTAAGTTTATTCAACTCCCGGTAATCGATACACATTCTGAAAGATTCGTCTTTCTTTTTAACAAATAAGACAGGCGCTCCCCAAGGTGAAGTACTTGGTCAAATAAAACCTCGGTCTGGCAACTCTTGAAGTTGGTTAGATAGTTCCCGCATTTCTGAAGGAGCTAATCTATAAGGTGCTCGGGCTACAGGTGTCGCTCCTGGAATTAAATCGATTTGGAATTCTACTTGGTGAATGGGAGGAAGGCCAGGTAGATCTTCAGGAAAAACATCCAGGAATTCTCTGACTACTGGTATGTCTTCTAGTCGTTTATCGTCTGATTTCTTTTCCATTACTTAGGCTACGAAAACTTGACATCCCCTGGATATATACCTTTCGGTTTTTATACAGGATATGAGATTTGGTCAGGTTTTACTTTAGTCACCTCGAATGATCAATGTTTCACCGTTGATGGGAATGTGGACGACTTTCTCGTCATAGATGATCCTAGCATGATACTTGGATAACCAATCCATACCAATGACAACGTCGAAATTATCGAGTTTGATTGGCATAAGATCAATTTTGAAATGTTGGTTTAACAAGGTCACGATTACCCTGAATAACGGTGTTTGTGCTAACTAAGTTTCTGTTAGCCATTTCGATATTGTAAAAGGTATCCATTGTAATGGGTGAAATATTTAGCTTAGAGGCAGGAGATATGGATATGAATCTTTTATCGGCTCCAAAATCAAATAATACCCTAGCTAGATGTTGGTTTAGAAGAAACATACCCGTGACTATGTTCGGGTTTTGATGAGCATTCATATCCCTTAGCATGTAGGCTCTTCCATAGGCATTGTTGTTGGTGGTCTTTCGGCACTGATTTGCATAATGCCCTTTCTCTCCACAGGCATGACAAGTAACTGTCACTGGTACCAGATTAATTCCAGTGGCTGGCCCTTTGTTTTTGTAGTTCTTAGTCAGATGGCCTACCTTGTTGCAAGTATTATACTTGATAGTGCAAGGTCCTATGTGATGCAGAGTGCATTTCTTACACAAGGGACGGTTTCCAGTATACCCATTATTTTCAGTTGGGGTGGCAACATAAGCCCTGTGAAATCCAGGAATCTGGACTCAACTAGGGTATGAATAACATTGATTGATTAAGCACAGCGGAATATGAAATAAGAACACAATCAACATTACTAATAAGGTTTTCTTTATTCAAACATGATAAAGAAACTATTACTACTACTAACTACTACACACGCTCTATGCGTTTCTTAGACTCTCATTGGAGAAGTCTGCTATGAATGGATACCTCTAACCTAGACGCCTACCCTCTTTATATAATAGAGGGAGTAGGGTTTACAAGACAAGATAAGATCAATCTTATTTAACCAGTCTTCAATCATCATAAATACTATTTGACTTATTTAACCAGTCTTCAATCATCATAAATACTATTTGACCAGTCTTCAATCAGCATTAATGTTGATCTTTATCTTTTAGCTGAGCATTAAATACTGTTTGACTAATCTTCAATCAGTATTAATGTTATTCCAGCTTTGTCTTGTAGGTCCTCCATCTTTAATATGTTTTGTCATAATCAACTCAAATTATAATTCCCAACAAGCCCTGAAGGGTTCTTGTCTTTTATTCTGTTATGGTTGGTGATTATTGTAGCGGTTGTTGGTATTACGGTAGTTGTTGTTATTATCGTTGCGGTAGTTGTTGTTGTTTAAAGTTCTTTTGCCGTTAAACTTTCGTTTGTGATCACTTGATACTTGCACCGGTGTATGCTTTGTTACCTGATCCATTAGCCTCTGGGCTATGTTAATGGCTTCCTCTAGAGTTTGAGGTTTAAAGGCGGTAACATTCCCTTCAATACTTCGAGGCAATCTCCCAATGAAAACTTCCATCATTTTCTCAGAATCTAGCACCATAGTGGGACACAAGGTTGCCAATTCTTGGAATCTTCTCACATATGTCATAAGATCATTCCCCTTCATAGTCATATGGTAAAATTCATCTTCCATCTTCTGGATTTCAGTTTGGGGACATTACTTCTTTATCAAAAGCTTCTTGAATTCAACCTAGGTAATCTTGTAAGCTTCTTCTATCCTAATAGGTTAGGCAAAAGAATTCCATTAAGATAGAGCTTCTTCAGTTAAAGTACTAGTAGCAAACTTTACCTTGCAGCCTTCGGTATAGTTGCTACGGGAAAACACTAATTCAGTTCTTTCAAACCAGCGGATGAGACCAATAGCGCCTTCCGTACCTTTAAAGTTGATAGGTTGGCAGCTCATGAACTCTTTGTAGCTACATTGTCTTGCCACGGGAGCTTCTCTTGGTCTGGTGGTATTATTAGTATTTGCCATGTTAGCGGCTTGTGCTTCCAGAGCTGCGGAAACACTATTAGCAACTAGTTTCCTGATGGCAGCCTGGGTCATGGCTGGTGCTTCAGATGTTGACATCCTTTTGGGAGGCATTCTATCAACACAAGATAACACGTAATAAGAATGATATCATAAGTCTTAAAATGATTAAAGTTCAAAAATAAACATTGTCACAATAGTGATATTGAAATCATAGATAATTCATATCAAATAAGTATCTATGAGTTATTTAGAAGTCATGGTATGATTCATAATGATGATGACAGAGATGATGATGCAAGAGAGATAAGTCGGTATTATGAAACAACAAGGTATATAACAGGATTTCCATTGTATTATATCATGAACAACTTGCCTTTGTACTGTACATAGTCAAAATTTAACAAGTGTTGTTATTTATACCACACATCCCGTAGCTAGGTTAAAAGCTATAACTATGATCTAATCTAGTAGTTCGATGGTCCTTCCTGATTGTTCCTGAGTTCATAGATTGCATTCAGAAGACTCTCCTTGTCTGCTTGGTGACGGACTTGGATTTCTTCGATGGATTATTCTAAATCAGTAATCCTGAAGCGAGCCAGAGAAATCTTGTGATTATTTCCCATTTGCTCTTAAGAGTTTAGCATTTTAGTACGAGCTCTCCGGAGGTTCAGAGTTCCAGATTGTCAAAATCTTGTTATATGATCACCCGACCATTTTCCGAGACCTCAATTATTTGTCTGTCTATGTGCTCAATTGCGGCCCGAGAGAGAGTTCATCTAGGAGATTCAAAATATTTCTCAATTTCTTCTCAAAGTACGTTCCAGACTTGTCTTAACGAGAGCTTTCCCCCCCCCCCCCCCCCCTAACCCTTTTAGCTCAAATGCTTTGAGAGTAAGGCCAAGAGGTAGAGGAGGATGATCGGTCATGACCTTGTTTCTTAAGTGGCAATAGTTCCTCAGGAAGAAAGAATTCTTGAGGATTAAACATTAGAGATAGCATTAAAGATGGAGGCACAATAGTTGGTGGTGGAATAGGTGATTCTTTAGCATAGTATGCATGCATGACCTTCATATAGGGGTCATCATGAAAAAGTAAAAGAGTTGGTGAAGCTATTGGAACTAAACCAAATGAGTTATTTGAAGAGCTAGAATAAGTTTTTCCTGGTGAAGCGACACATCCGATGAAGCCGGTATATATCCGGAAAGTTAGAGAAAAAGCATCCTCAATAATAGAAAGTAGGGTGACTGGGAGAAGACATCGCTTTGTTAACAACCCAATGGTAAATAACATAAGTTATTTATATAATAGTATAATAGTTATGTACTTTCATACTATTTCGGAAGATGTAGTGGCACGGAGGACTTTCTTAGATGGAAAAAGAAAAGTAGTTATAGTTAAGTTTCAACCTTGTTCTCTATAACCGTGGCTCTGATACCAATCTATAACACCCCCATTTTTTACATATAGCAGCGGAAGCTAATCTGGGGTATTATTTCATAGTACAACAGTCATAATCATAGAAAACGACTCAAAAGAGACGTTTTTAAAAGATAAGTTATCATTCATTATTTTATCAGAGTTTTTTTAACAAACAAGTCCCAAAATCTGCATATGAAAACTTAAAGTTTGAATGATACATTTTAGCCATCTTTAGGTCCGTGCCACTCCGTGCCATAAGGATTCTCATATTACCTGAGATAAACATACTAAAAGGTCAACACAATGTTGAGTGACAATTCCATAGGTTTATAGTAAACATGTTTTGAAATACAAGTATCAATAGTGGGTTACGTTGTTATACACCCATAAGTGTAATAATTGCAATGAGTACAATTATTATAGAAAACAGTATTCAGCCCTAAGCTCATGCACCGAGACCTTGAGATAATCAATAATCATAATAAGTTGCCCCAACAGGTGCCTTTGCCAAACACCCGCATAGTGTTTCAAATGAAGTGCGTTTGGTTACCAGAAAGTATAGGTACACCAACGGGAAGCCACAGGTCCCAAATTAGATCTATTCAACAAGCATTCGCTCCTTACTCCGAAAAGTAATTTAACGGTTCATGATAAATAGGGTCCTTAATGGACCAAAGTAAAGGACTTAGGCAATAATATATTAACGGGGGGACCATGATAACATACAGTTTGGAAAAATACATGTATTTCATGGTTTATAGCATGTATCTCCTCGCAGGGTTGATGAAAACATAGAAGATTTAAATGCGAGGCTATAACCTCACTTAACAGGGGAAAATCCTGATTGATGGCAAAAGTATATAAAGTGAAAGTAACGGCTTCGTCACGCAACCTGGGGTAATATGTCAAGTCTTAGTGTGATGGTTTATGTTTTAAAACTTTATAAAGTTTAACGTATTACTTGACTTAATACTTTATGGAAATATAGATCTACTGTTCGGGACATCAACATTCAGTAGTCATGTAATTAAACGTTTGAGGAGCCTAAGACACCTTAAATCGTAAATCCAGCAAACTCTTCAAAACTATACTCGAAAAATGATGACTCTTATATGATGCTCCTAGTAACGTGATACGATAAGATTTTAAGTTTCTTCAAAAGTTAGTCGATGATAAATTACGTTAAATATATAACGTAATTGTTTTGTAATGCGCCGATCAATGATTAATAACGATTAATGTGTCGGGTTTTAATAAAATCGGGTTTTATAATATTAATATATATTTTTATAATTTATATAAAAATATTATATTTTATATTTTCAAGTTTGCAAAAATGGCAATATATACCTTTGGTTTATAAACTTTTACAAGTTTAGTCCTTTATATATAAAGTATATACAATTTAAACCTTTAACTTTAAACCTTGGCAAGATAGGTCCTTATAGTTATAACTTTGGAATAATGACATTTTCAGCCCCTTTAGTTATAAATTTCAGAAAGTTACGATATATACCCCTTGCACGGAAATAATTTACAAATCAAGTCCAAAAAGCCATGCAAGCTTATTTTAGGGTTCCAAATGATATTTTCATGTTATAGCTTATTAGAATAAGCTAAAATAAGATGTTCTAACATAACAAAAGTTTAAAAAAAGGATTCGTTGGCTAGAAAATCAAAATGGGTCATTTTAGCGTTTAAAAAAAAACACATAGGTTTGAGGATTCAAGGCTTTAACAAGAGTTAATATATGATCTTAAGAGTATTATGAACATTCTAATACATATTATAAGCTTATTGAACAAGATTTTGAGCTTACTTGAGCTAAAACGGGTCGAAATGGGGTTTTTGGGTTTGTACGCCTATTAACGACTTCAAGGGCTTCTTTTTCTTGATTTTTGGCTTTTATTCTGAGCTTAGGGACTTCACTTGATCCTTCTTGGTTTGATTTAGAGCTCCATTTAAGTATATGATGACATTTGAGGTGTGATTTAAATGGGGTGCATGTTTCGGCTTATATAGGGCTTGAAAACACCTTGGTGCCTAAGTTTGGGGTTTGATTAGTGTCCTAGCTAGCTGAGGTGATTAAGGG
>BQNB010194557.1:0-11443 GCA_026074375.1 Tanacetum coccineum
TGTTCCCTCATCCAAACCCACGGCTAACCCCAAACCACCATAAATAATTCATACAACTTTATTTACAACACATACAAGTATTCCTACATCATATCTAAGATATCCTAAGGTGTTTAGAAGGTTTGGTTCAGAGTTTACAAGTGTTAAAGCAAGAAGGTTCAAGATTAGGGTTTACTTGGATTTAGGGTTTTCATAGACTTGGAAGCTAGGGTTTGTTTGCTAAACAAGGGTTTAGATCATATTGTTCATCATCCTACATCATATTAAGGTTATCTAAAAACCTTAATCTCTTTACTTTCATGATTTTATGCATATATAATGTTTGTATAGTTAATCACCATCTAAGGAACTTATTTACTTGTAAAACTGGATTTTTACACTTGTTTATGATTTGGTATACTTTTAAATATGTTACATGAGTGTTAATATTATGTGAGAATGGATGTATAAGTATTGTACAAGTGTGGTTTATGTATAAAAGCTTATATAAACTAGTTACCTAAAAAATGTATTTATAAAAGTTCATGAACAAATAAGTATGTACACATATGAATCTTGTAATTCTTGTACAATATATGGACAAATCATAGACTAGGGACTCTAAGGATGTAAGACATGTGATATAAGTTGTTGTAATGGATATGTAAGAAAGTTACTAAACTAGAAAGTTATGAAAACTAGTTTTAATCACATTTTAACAAAGACCTCAAAACATTCTGTTTTAATTTGAAATATAAAGCATTCATTTTATATTTTTATAAAATACTACATCTCATGAGGATTCCAAAAAGGTAAGAAACTCGAAAAACCGAGCTATAACGAAGGAGATACGTAATTTGCAAGATTTAGTTATAAAAAGTGTATTATAAAAGAGATTTTATAAAAACTTAATACAATTCACTTCTAATATATACAAATGATTATTTTTCTCAGATTGTACATATTTTTAGGATTCCAAAACATTAAGAATCATAATTTTTGGATCAATAACGAAGGAGTTATGAATTTCGCAAGTTTACGATAATAAATACTTTTATAAAAATAATTTTATAAAGTTACTTTTCACATACGATATATTTATTTTCAAAACATCATTAATTAGATAGAACTTTTAATTATGAAGACGTGCTCGAAGGAATCACTAAAATCGGAGTTAAAACGAATAAGATACGACATTTACGAGTTTACAACGATTAATTTTATAAAAATAATTGTACAAACCTATGAAATGACCAACATTATTGTTGACATTTTAAGCAATGTTTTCTCAGGAGATCAATGAGGTACAAGACCAAGGATACATTAGTGGTCATTATTTTAGAAGTCGTACGCATTAAATATTTGGTTGCATTACATTTTGGGAATATATTTGTTATGGACTAAAATCTTTGTATTTTGAACAATGTACAAGTGAAGTTTCAGACTTATGCAACAACAATTTGTTAAATACAATGTATCAGTTTTAAACGACTTTTAAATGGTCGTTCTTATATATATCTTGTGCTATTGATCTATGAAGTACCACCCCCAGACCCATATTCCACCGCGACCCAATTTGGGGGTGTTACAAACTGCATTTTAATGGCCAATTTGGAGCAGGCATCAACATCGGTTACTTATGCTGACAAAACTACTGTCTACGATTCAAATGGATCCGCTAAGGTACACCAACATAAAAATTGTTATAATAATGAGATCTTTAATATGTTTGCTCAAGAAGAATAGTATACTAAGCTACTCGAGTCCACTACTGAGCCACTTATGGTTCAATAGTATGACAATAATGTTATTCCTACCGATTCCAGTATGGATTCAGGTGGAGGAGAAGTAGAACAACTTCCTGCTACTATTGAGAAAATGCGTGCTTTGTATGAGTCATTATATAATAATTTGGTCATTGAAGTTGAGAAAGTTAACACGGTCAATCACGAAACTAAAGAAGCGAATGTAAAATTGACTGCTGAGCTTACAAGATATAGGGGAAGAGAAAAAAGTTTTGAATTCAATCAAGCAAAATTTGAGGAACTTGAAAATGGTTATAGAAAGTCTATTTATCAAAAATAATGTTTAACTAAAAAGAAAAATGCACTGCACATAAGTTCTTTAAAAATTATAAACACTTTGAATGAGGAAATTGCAAATCTAAATAACTAGCTTTCAAAAGAAAAATCAACGGTTTCCTATCTTCAAGAAGAAAGGGAAAAGTTAAAGAGTGATTTCCAAACAGGAGAAGATGAGCTTCTTGATAAACTTATAGAATCGGATTAAAAGATTAAGGAATTAGATAATATTTTGGTTAAAATAGGTCAATCGATTCAAACGATGCATATGCTTTCACCTAAGCCAGACTCGTTTTACCACACTAAACATAAATGGCTCTTGATTATCAAAATCCTTTTTATCTCAAGCAAGCTCAAAGCAATAGGTTTTGTATAATGGTAAAGCATTGTTGATAAGCATGATCCTCCAGTTGTGTATGATTCACAAGAAACACTACAACTTGCTCAAGAGAGACATTTAAAAATGAAACAACTTAACAAAGAAACCTTCAAATTATGCAAAGATTAATAAGATTTTAGAGGTTTTTGTTTCTCAAATGACTAAGTCACGAGGAGAGGTCTCCTTTTTAAATACTTCCAAAATGGCCAGTGTTTTTAACGCAGTTTCCAAACCAATTTTGAAACCTGATGATGAATTTTCAAATGATACCCCTTTAAAGAGTGGTGCACGGAAATTTCTAAATGATGTAAAAGACACCATTGTGACTCTTCAATGTGTTGTAAATATGAAAATGTCATTAAACATAAATAATTGGTTGTCTTATACTCAACTAGAGATTCAAAATATTTTTAAGGAAGAAATTGCTTATATCGTTAACCAAGTTGACATAAGAGTAATACATTTTGAAAAGGAATTTTTAAAAGAAGAAGCTAAATTTGTTCGACACTTTAAATCTATTACCAAAGAAACTGATGAATCTATAGAAAAGATCAAGGTTTTAGAAATAGAAAACGAGCGTCTCTTTAGAGAAATTGTTAGTTAAGATATGATTTCCATTATGCAAAGTCATTCTGTTGTAGATACCTCAAATCTACAAATTGAGCTTGAATGTATGAAAGAAAAGCTTGAAACATGTATCATCAAAAAGGAAAATGAATATGCTTCTATTTGGAATAAATGGTACAAAAAGTGCGAGGAATGCAAATATGACAAGATTTCATACGTTAAAGCTAACAATGACATGCAACATCAAATCAAACGGTTGTAAGCTAAGTTGGTAGATCTCAAGGGAAAGAGTATGAATACTCAGTGTGCATCAAATACCCTTGATTCTTTGTCTCAGAAACATAATGATGACAACGTGTCCTTAGAATTTCAGGTTTTGTCTTTAGAAAAAGAGAATGAACATCTTAAGTTAGTTTATCAGATTCACTTTGATTCTATCAAACAGACACGGGCTGAAACCAAATTCAAAACTGACTCTTAACGCAGTTTCCACAACCAATATAGAAAACAGATGATGAATTTTTGAAGGATACCCCTTTAAAGAGTGGAGCCACGGAAATTTCTAATGATGAAAAAGACACCATTAGACTCTAACGGTTGGCTAAAGGTTTGAAATGTCATTAAACATAAATAATTGGTTGTCTATACATCAACATAAGATTTCAAAAGATTTTTAAGAAATAGAATTGTCTTATATCGTTAACAAGTTGACGTAAGATACTAACATTTTTGAAAAGGAATTTTTGAAAGGGAAGTCAGCTAAATTTGTCGAGATCGCACTTTAAATCTATACAAGAAGACTGATGAATCCTATAGAAAAGATCAGGTTTTAAAATATAAAACGAGCGTCTCTTTAGAGCAATTGTTAGTCAAGATATGATTTCCATTGTGCAAAGTCATTCTGTTGTAGATACCTCAATTCTACAAATTGGGCTTGAACGTACGAATGAAGAGCTTGAAACAATGTATCATCAAAAAAAGAAAAATAAAATGCTTCTATTTGAATAAATGGTACAAAAAGTAAAGGAATGCAAATATACAAGATTTCATAAGCGTATAAAGCTTACTCAAAGACATGCAACATTAAAATCGAGGGTGGTTGTAAGCTAAGTTTGGGATATCTCAGGAAAGATAAATATACATAGAGTGCATCAAATACCCTAGATTCTTTGTCTCAAAACATTGAAAGATGTACACGTGTCCTTAGAATTTCATGGTTTTGGTCTGTTAGACAAAGAAGATGAACCATCTTAAGTAGTTTATTCAGAATTCACTTTGAATCCTAACAAACAACACAGCGAAACAAATTCAAAACTGACTCTTAGCAAGAAAAACTTAACGATAAGATTTTTGAAAATGCTAAATTAAGAGCCCAGTTACAAGCCAAGTTTTCTGAACAAAAAATTGTTTTGGAAGGAACGAGTGTGAATACTAAGTTTGTAAAAAATCAGTTTATTATGTAACTTCATTTCCAAAAACTTGATTTATTCTTAAGGTACGAGTGTGAATATGAGTGGGAACAAAACTTTATTCAGTAACTCCATTTCTAAAAACTCAGTTTATTCCCAAGGTTGTTGAGAAAAATAATTTGACAAAACTAGTCACTTCACATTCGGTACTAGAATCAAAAGCATTAAAAGTTGTGAAAAATAAGAAAGTGATTGCCCCAGGAATGTTTTGAATTAACCCTTTTAAGCACTCTAAGGTAGATGAATTTGTGCCTAACTAACATATAAAAGCAAGCGTTAGGACAAAACCGATCACCGTTTCACAACCTTGTGCCATCACTAAGAAAGATGTGAATTCTAACACAAGTGGTTTATCTTTTACAGGAGTAGAAAGGGCTACTAGGAGCAGAAGACCACAGCCTAGGAGCGCTACAAAGAATGATAGGGTCCCCTCTGCGTCTAAGAGTAGTTGCATCAAGAATAATAAAGTTAGTAGAAGAACACCATAGGAATTTACTATCTTTAAATAATCAGAAACATATGTCATCTAAATGTAATAACAATTAGCTTTCAATTCGGAATGATAAATCTAAAGTTGTATGTACTTTATGTAAGAAAGGTTTAATTACTGCTAATCATGATTAATGTATGTTTAATTATGTGAATGACATAAATTCTCGTGATAAAAACCAAAGTATTAATGTTTCAAACATTGAAAATCAAACGAAACATATGGAAAATGTCAAAATATCTAAGAAGTTAGGTTCCAAGGAAAGGATTGTGATAAGTGTTAAATTGTATATAATAAATACCCAGGATTTCGCCAATAAAAGCCAGAAAATATGCCAAAAGATAGAAATATGTGTGCTTTTGTGTCTCAATGTGCAGGAAAGGATATTAAAGTCAAAAAGAGCAAAATCAAGCCAAAACCGACAAGAAACGGAAGATACAAGTGATCAAGAGAAGAAAGTCAATGAAGACTCAATTATCAAGTGCCAAGGACCAATATTGACAATTTTCAAGATTACAAGGGCTTATTTGGAAGTTTCTAAGTTCAAGGGACTAATCTTGCAAAAGATAAAAGTTGCTTTTAAAGAGGAAAATAAAAGTTATCAACTACAAGGGCCGGAATTGACAACTTTTGAACTTATTTTACACTACACGGATTGAAATGAAACACAAGGACTATTTGTGCAATACTCTCAAAGTTTCAAACCAACACGCGGGCTGGTTTCTCCCTAACCATTTTCTAACAGCTTTTCCCGCCCAAAACCCGAAACAAACCCAAATCCCTTTTTCTCCCTTCCCCGTCTTTCCCTATTCAACCCTACCTCGTATTTTACCATCTCCAAACCCACATCATCATTGCCCACAGTGGCGAGCTCTTATTGGTTCGAACACATCACCAATTGAATCCCAATCTTCCCCAAATCCTTTCCCGTTCTTCCAAGTTCACTTCACCTCGTATTTTAACCATTTCCACATCATTTTGCACACGTGTCAATCTCTTATTGGTTCGAACACATCATCAATCATCATCAACGGCTTAAATTCAAATAAATAAGATCCAACGGCTGTGAAGGATTGAAGGTCTCATCTTCTCTTCATCCTCAACTATAAATAGGAGCTCTTAGTTAGATAGAAAAGAAGTTAGATAGTTAAGTTTTCAGTTTTCTTTGTAAGTTTTCCTTTTTAGCTTACGTGTACTATTCATTTTGCAACTTAAGCCTTTTAAACTTTCAAATTCAGTTATACTTCCTATTTTTAAACTTGTACTCTTCTTTTAAAAGCAATAAAATAGTTCAGTTGTGTTTGTTCTCAAGTTTTCATGTTTTAAACTGTTTTTAGCTATTAAGCTTCAAATAAGCTCAATTCAGCTTATTTTGTTTTCTCTGGTTTTAAAGTTGTTCAAATTTGGTTAATGTCTTTCTAAATACTGATTTTGTTTATTTTGATTCAATAAAGTTCAATTGAGTTCAGTTTTATTCAAATTGGAAGCATTATGGAGTAATAAGCAATTTTGAGCTTAATAAGCTTATAGCTTAATGGTTTAGAGGCTAGGAGCCATTAGGTTTATGTTTTAAAGCCACTCACTCAGAAAGAGTGGCTTGATCTGAGACTACTTAAAATTCAGATTTCATTCTCTATATTTCACTTTAGTATTAGAAGCTTATTTTAGTAGCTTATTGCCTTGTCTTTTTATGTGCTTAATTCTTGTTCAATTTTGCTAGGTTAGTTCAAAGATGAAGTTACTTTAAGCTGTTGTAGTAAGAATCCATTTAGGTACCATTTCATGTGATTAAACCTGTCATTAATAAGGAGTAGCTAGCTGAATAACTAGCTTATTCCTGTTAATAAGCTAGTGATTTTAGAGTTAAAATAGCTTAAGGAGGTTAGTTAAAGATTGAGTAGATATAAAGTTTTAGCATTTTTAGCTTTAAAGTAGAATTTAAGAAGAATTTAGTTTGGACAGTTGTAGTTAACTAGTGTTTGGATTAGGTAGATATTGACTCTTAAAGTCAACTTTAGAATGTAAATGTGCATAAGTCAGTTGTGATAAGTGATATTATAAAGTTGTAAACAGGTTTTAAGAATTAGATTGTAGAATTGCAAAGTTTTGAGCTTAAAAAGTCTTGCCAGCACCAGGGCACTTTAGAGAGTGTAATAGTTTTAGCTTTAAGAGATTTACAACATATTAGTGTTCAAGTTTGGTTAATACAGGTTTAGATACATCTAGTTAGCCAGTTTATGAGTTCTAAGTGTAGAGTTTAGGCCTGCACTTAGGTAGTTACCAAGTATATCTCAGCAACAACAGTACTTATTTAGTTAATACTGCTGTTGCTCACCATTTTTCTAGTTACTTTTCAGCATTTATAATTAGGAGTTAGAAATTAGATTTAAGCATATTAGTAGTATTCCATTAGCTTAATATAAGTCATCTCTTAATTTTCATTTTTAAGCTCTTAGACTAGCTTAAATTTTCTTGCAAAAAGTAGTAGCAGCAGCAACTTAGAGTACTAGCTTATTTCTTTTAGATTCTTGATTTCTAGTTATTATTTCAAAATTCCTTTTATCTAGGTATACTCAATAATCATAGGAGAGCTTATTTGCAAAATTTCAGTTTCTAATATTTAGTTTTGAGCTTTTTAGCTTATTAGGAATTGCTTATCAATAGTTTTAAGCCTGAATCTTCACTTTTTAATATCAAAGTTCTTGTTATTCTTGTTCACTTGTAGCTTATTTCTTTTTAGACATCTCTAGTACACATTACAATCTTCATTTAGCTTCCTTTGGTTTCAATTTTCATTGAATAATAAGCTAGATATAAGCTAAAGTTTGAAAAAGTTAGGAAAACCTTAGTTTCTGTTGTTCAGTTTAAAATGCTTAATTTTTAGCTTATTCAGTGGATAAAATATCAAGGAGCTTTTGTTAAAAGTGTAGTATAGGTAAGCTCAGGACACTTTGTAGTTTTAACGTTTATGTTTATTTCTCATTTTTTAAATAAGCCAATAATAAGCAAATCGTAGGGTTTGTTTTGTACTTTTTAAATAGTATAAGGTTGTCTGTTTTCATTGTAGTGTAAATTTCAATTACTTTTCCCGCCTACCCTTCTCTACTTTACAGTTTCTACCCTGTCTTTTTAGGTATAATAAAATAGGATTAATATTTTTAATATTAGTTTTAATAAAATTAGGGTTTAGTCATTTTCTACCCTGTCTTTTTAGTTAAATAAAATAGTTTTTAATATTTTTGAAATTAGTTTAATAAAATTAGGGTTTAGGTTTTAATTGGCAAAATTAGAGTTCAATTGCTATATAAAAATTGGGCATTTTTTTTCCATTTGATTTCTGCACATTTCTAGTTGTTAAAAACCATTTTTCTTTATTTTTCCAGTTAACTTTGTATTTTCTAGGAATTAAAATAGATTTTTAGTAATTTCTTTTTCTTAATAAATTCATAGAAAATAGAAAAATAATTGGAAAAATCTAATTCTTTTTGTAATAATTTTCTTTTTCAATCTAGTATTTTTGAAAAATAAAAATATAATTCTAGTGTTAATTTTTAGAAAAAGTTTATTTTTAGTAATTCACTTTTCTTTAAAAATTCATAAAAAATTCAAAAATAGTCAAAAAATTCTAATTCTTTTTCCTAAAATTTTCTTTTTAAATTTGTGATTTTTAGGTATAAAATTTGTTAAAATTAGTGCCTTAGATTTTAATTTCAGTTTTACCTCGCGTTTTTAATTCACATTTGTTAATTTTTCGTATTAGTTAAACGTTTTTAATTCTTTAATTGTTCTTAGTATTAATTGTGCTATTATATCCGTAGTATAATCCAAAATTTAAAAATCCTTTACCTATTCTTGACTCGAATCCGAATTATTCCCAAATCTCAATTCACGACTTCGTTGGGATACGACCCGAGAAGAAATACTTCCCGGTTAAAAATATACGTATTGTGTTTTCTTAAGTGAGATTTTACCTTTTTATTTCTCTTGTTTGAGAAGTAATTGGGAAGAATTTTCATGGGGTTTATACTATACCTATATAAATTTGACTAGTGCTCACACCGCAAACCAGATTGCTTCACCTAGACCTCCCAAACCTAGATCTTGACTTATGTGGTTACCAACTGGAAGAATTTTTTACCATAGTGGAAAAATAATTAAATCCAGTGACACTAAGAGTGAGTCTGACACATCTATGTGTGCTAATGCAAGTGCTTCTAACCCTTAGGAACTGATGTGTCGTTTAGTATAGGTAATTATATTATCAAGTTTTACTATTTATATTTTACTGACTTTACCTATAAACTAACACTAACAGGCAGTGTACCTGATCAATTATAGGTTTGTTGGTAAGTAGGGTTTTGATCACTAAGAGTAAACGTTAATACTCAATCTACCAGTATTTTAATTATCTAGGTTAATTCTAATTAATCTTAATTAAACATAAACTAACGTAATTAGGAGGTTTCAGCCTGAGAGACTGGCATGAGTTTTGGTTTAATCTAACTAATAAAGCGATAAATGAGACAAGGAACACACACAAGTAGATAAACAAATGATAAAGAAAAGGTCAAGCACTTATGTAAGGAAAATGTGTTAACCAAGTTTAATTAAACAAGATGTATGAATTGTATATGTGTGCAATGATTGTACTACTTCTGTTGGTGGTATATCAATCTAAAGCTAGATGGTACTTCTCCCTAAACTCTAGATTTATATCATGGTTAATCCTGTCACAATCAACGAAACCCGCATAAAGCTCACGACGTCAATTATAATCTATCTAGGTGATAATATTGAAACCTAGCTCATCGAGGCTTTACAACCTTATGTCCTAATGGTTATCTATATATTGGCAGTCCATAATCCACTTAACTGTCCAAGGAAACAGAATGTCATTTGTAGTCCTAAGATACCTTAGTTTACCATTCACTTAACTAAAGGTTAAAATAGGATTTTATTTGTAGTCCTATTGATCCAAAGTTACATAGATAAGTTGTATTTAGTATCTATCTCAGACACTAGTCTATAGCCTAAATAATGGTTAAGTTATAGCGCTTTATTTATAGTCCTAGATCTAAATGAATGATAGTATGAAAACATAATCAAGCCATAAATAGGTATGAAGTGATAAACATAATCAACATGCAACGAAAGATTAAACAGTCGATATAAACAATCAAAATATTAAATCTTCATAAACTTGGCTAATACCTACAGGTATTAGCCCATAATCTTTGTAACAATATACAGTATCATATTTAGAACGATTAAAGTAGAATTCATAAAGAATGATACGCTAACCGAATGATTATTGTGGAGTATAATGATTCTAAGAGTTTTCCTATGGAATTAATGCCCTAGTAGGACCTTCTTATCTTCTAAAATTGTATGAGAATTGTACTTGGTGGCTCTTGCTCTTCTATGCTCTTTTATATGAACCAAATACAAGGTTTTTTATTTATAAGTTCTGAAATCTAGTCGATACGGCGTATTGGAGTGGTCCAATACAGCGTATCCAGGGTCTTTAGCGTGGGCTCCACGATTATAATGTTTTGGAATAATCTTTAACCTCCACTCAATACAGCGTATTGAGGTCTTCAAGATATGGCGTATTGAGAGTAAAACGTGCTTGTTCTAAAATTTAACCAAAGTTTCATATACGGCGTATCAGCTGATGTGGATGCGGTGTATTCTTCAATGTCAGGCAATGGTCTTAAATTCATCTAAGTCTTGGGATACAGATATCTATCTAGAATGATACGTCGTATTTTTAAATTTTGTAAACTTTCTTAAACTTCTTTGTTTATGCTCCCAAACACGTTCTTTTCTCCATCTTTCACTAATTACTCGATAATAACTGAAATTCATAAAGATAAGAAATTAAGTATCAAATCTTGAAGACTAATCAAATAACATACTCGATGAGAGGGAAAGAGATTGTTTTAGTGAGAGAGAGGGTTGGATGAAGACTTAGAGAGAGAAAGTAAACATATATTAATATGTGTTAAAATGAGCAACCACCTCTCCAAGGCATGGAGAGGTGTTTATATACTTACAATGGATGGTGGGTGATAGCTAGTTTTATATACGCTATAAAATATACTAATAATATTCCAAAAGAGCAATTAAAAACTTTCCTAAAGTCTCCCTTAAGAAAAGCTCACTCTAAAAGATATATATAATATATAATACGTATATTTAACCAGGAAGTATGATCACCCGGGTCATTTCCCCAATGACTTGTGAAATTGAAACCTTGCTTTAGCTTGGATTATGATTTGAATGAGAGAAAAGATATTTTGAGTATCTATAACTACTAAATAAAAGCAACAATTAAAATGAACAATTAAAAGCAATTAAACACTAAAACTAATTAATAGGAGCAAATAAAACACGACAAATAAGCAAATAAACTAAAATTAACTCCTAAAAATGAAAACTAAATTTCTAAACCTAAATTAGGACACGATTCGTTTAA